>WYDI02030117.1:0-43927 GCA_009867235.2 Psittacus erithacus
GCGATTTCCCCAAATGCGGGAAACTCGACTGCATAATTTGTGGTAGTGGGGGACTGCGTTCGCGCTCTCCCCTGGCTCTCAGCTGTGCGAAAGAAAGATTTGGAAGTTCCGGGGGTTTCGCAGCCAGCCTCGGTTGCGGTACTTCGCCTTTCAAGCCCGGCCCCGTTGTGTCTCTGCTAGGACGGTCCCGCCGCGTGTCTATGTGTGGGACGCGGCTCTGGAGCATCGTACCTGCCGCGTGACGCACCGAACGCTGTATTCCTCGCGGGTCGGTTCCTACCTTTGTTCCGTCTCGCTCCGTTCCCACCAAGACTCCCTGTGGTCTCGTCTTCTCCCGGTTCAGGCGTGGTTTCCACACTGCACATCCCGCCCCGAGCTCCCCACAGCCCACGTTGTGCTTAATTTCCACATCCCTGTCCCATGGCTCTGTGCCTGCCCCAGGTGCGATCACACAGACACACAGAGAGGCTGCCCAGGGCTTTATTCATCCCTCGCTGCTGCCCAGTAACCTTAACCTCGTGGCACAGGCCCCTCCAAAATATAGAGCACCCCCCTCACTTAGGAGGTCTTCTCAGGGGGCCTTGGCCTTCCGGCGCTGGGTGCCCCACAGCAGGAGGGCCAGAGACAAGGTGGTGGCTGCCAGTACTCCGCAGAAGAGCAGCACTGGGAACGTGCCCTGTAAGTAAGCAGCAGTTAGTGGTCCCCAACACTGCCCTACACAGCCCCGCTGCCTCACACTGCTCTGGCGGGGGAGGACTTGGTGGGGGGGGTCCCTGTCCTGCAGACATTCACCTCACGCAGACACTTGTACCCGTGGAAGGGGCTGTTGCAGAGGCACTGGACAAGGCCAGGACCGTCTGGGGCACAGGCAGAGTTCTCAGGGCATGGCCAGGCTGGTGGAGCAGAGCAGGGGGTCACAAGGCAGGCCCTGCCCCCCAACCTCCCACCTCCCTCCCCCCACTTTACCGGGCTCCCTGGAGCTGTTGCAGGAGTTCCTCTGGCCCTGGCAGAGCCGGCTGTTCCCACTCATCGTCACCTCCTCCCAGGTGCTGTTCCCACCTGGGCACCCCAGCGGTAGTGGCACCGCTCTGAGGAGCAGAGCTTAGCACCAGCACTGCTGGTGAGCAGAGCACAGCACTGGTACCACCGCAGCCCCCTCAGCCCACCCTGGTACTCACAGCAGCTGCAGGAGGGTGAAGCCCAGGAAGGAGCCACTGGGGAGGGTCGTCAGGGGGTTCTCAGTCAGGTCTCTACAAGCACACACCACATCTGTACCAGAGACCACCCCAACTGAGTGCAGCACCCTGCCCTTAGGCTGGCTGAGCCTCAGGGGGTTCCGACAGTGAGTCAACATACAGCAGGGTGCTGGGAGCCTGGCAATGGTGACAGTGGACACAGGGACCACCAAGGCCAGGCCGGGGGGGGTGTCCCCCAGAGGGGAGCAGAGGCTGCACGTGAGGGCATGTAGAGGGACACAAACTCACAGGACAGCAACAGAGGAGGCCTCAGCCAACCCTGGGGGGACGTTCTGTAGGGAGCAGTTGCTCAGGTCCAGCCTGCGGAGGATAACAGCAGTTAGGGGGTGGCATGTGCCTGGTGCCCCACACCCCCCTGTGCCTGCAACACCCACCTTGGCACCCCCCTGCGCCAGGCATGGTCCCTCACCCCGACCCTCCATCATGTACCCGCCACCACCCTCTCCCCGTACCCCAGCAGCCGCTCCGGACGGGCACCCCGTTCCCAGCAGCAGCGCCCCTCACTCTCTGTGCCGGGCCGGGATGCACAGTACTGGGCTACGACGGAGCCGTTCCGCAGAGGCCCGGGGCAGCTCCCACACACCTGGAGGGTGGGAAAAGGAGAGGTGGGAAAGCCCCCGGTTCCCGGTATTATGTCCCGGACACTCTCCGAGCCATAGCGACACCGCCCGATCCCCGGGATGGTGTCACGGCAACCCCGCCCCCCAGTGGCCCCGCCCTGGCCCCGCCGCTCACCGCCGCGCCGCCGATGGTGCAGGGCAGCGGCAGCAGGAGGATGATGAAGAAAGCTCCCATGGCCTCGGCGCCCCCGCCCCTGCCGGGGCTCTTCCGGGACCGCCCCGTCGGACACGCCCGCTGTGAGAGCGCCCTCTGGCGGGCCCGGTGAGGAGCTCCCGCCTGTGCAGGGGGGGCGGCGGGGTCGGTCCGCGATGTGCCTCCCCTCGGTGCCCTCTGGACCCTGGGCGGGGCCGTGCGGGGACTCCCCGCGGCGAGGGGCCCCCAGGGCGCGGTGACCCGCCCGGGGCGGTGGAACGTGAAGGGCCAGGGGGCACTTCGGGGGGGTCCCCAGTGGTGGCCGTGACGCCATCAAGGCGCGTGCAGGACCGGGCGGAAATGTCCGTGAGGGCAGAGCGGTCTCTCCCCGTGCGTCATCAGTGCGCGCTAGCGGGCTGTCGCGGCGGCACGTGGGCCGGGCTCCATCGCGCCGGTGGCCGCCGCCGGTGAGTATCGCACCGGGGCCGCTGTGGCCCCTCAAGGTCACTGGAGCTCTCCTGCTGGGCCCGGACCTCTGCCTACCCTGGGGTTGGGGCTCGTCCTGCGGCCGCGCTACCGGCACCAGCGGCGCTGGGGCTCCGAAGAGCTGGGTCTGGGTCCAGGGACAAGGGGAACCGGGCCGTGGTCTGAGGGCACCGGGGGCACCGGGAAGGGCAGCAGGGCCGCGGCCTCGGGTCACCCCGGGGCACTGGGGCTGTGCGTTACTTCCTCCTCCTCCTCCTCTTCTAACGGTGTCACCGATTACATGGAGAGACAGGGCGCTGTATGGGGGGGGTCAGCGGGGACAGGAGGGTTGGGCCTCCGGCAGGGTCACCGGGTACACCGGGAAGTAGGGCAAAGGGATACAGGAAGAAGGAGTGTGGACAGGGACAGGGGGTGTGCTGAGTTTCGATGGGGGAGTGGGGGGGGCTGGAAAGATGGGGACCGACGGGAGGGGGCAGCGGGGCCACCGGTAAGGTCACCGTGGGACAAGGAGTGGGGATGGGGACTGTGGGACTGGGACGCTGGGGCTTCAGGAACACCAAGGGGGGAGCCTTGAGCCAAGGCTGCCGAGGCAGTGGAGCAGCTGCCGGTGGAACAGCCATCAAGGACCACACTGCTGTCTGCCCCGTGTTTAGTCCTCACAGTGGAATGCGGTGGGGTGACCTTGGACCCGATGTACGGGGTGGTATCGTGACCAAGGCAAGGACAGGGACGGTGGTGTGTGAGGTGGGAGGTGCTGCCCTCTCACCTCCTTCACGCTGGTGTTGGCTCTGGCGCTGCTGCGGGGCCCTGTGCCAGCCCGCTCTGTCCCTGCAGCGGGCGAGCTCGGGCAGGCTGCGCTGGGTGCCAGCCCTAATCCCACCAAGTATGCCATGGGCAGGCATTCCTCTGCAGATCACAATAGGCACCGCACCAGCCTCCCACCACAGGCAGCCTGCTCTGTGCTCCATGGCAGCCCCAAATGCTGCCCCACCAGATCAGAGGTATGGGGTGCCTCTGCATCCTGCATCCCCTGCTCTGCTGATGCCTGGGCCACTGCTCCCCACAGCTCCCTGCTTGCTGGTGGAGGTGGAAGCAGGGGTCTCTGCTCATGCTCCCTCTGCCTTGTTCCTGGGACTGCCTGGATGCCCCTTTCTCTGTGCTATGATGGAGCTAGGAACCCTGAGGATCTGCCTGTGGCAGGGCAAAAGGTGCCAGAGCCAGCAGTGGCTCAGAGGTCTGATTATCCAGCTGCTGCCAAACACCTCTGGAGCTATCAGTTTCCCCCTGTCCGTCTGTCCATCCCCAGCTGCATGCTTGCCATGAAGGTCATCTTGTGCTGTCCCTGCTCAGCTGGGCAAGGGGGACAGGGCTCCCTCATGTACCCCCTCGCCAGCACAGCTGGGGCTCCACTGCCCATCCCTTTACCCTCCCCAGCCCCATCCATGGGTTGTGTGGGGCTGGGGGGTGCTGGCAGGGCTGATCCTGCTGGGTGGGCTGCTGTGGAGGCGGCTGCGCTGGCCCCAGGGCTGATGGCTGGCGCCAGGGCTGGGTGGTTGTGTTGTGCTTGGCTGGGGCAGGATAAGTGCTGCCGGGCTTGGTGGGATTGTCCCACACCGGAGGTGGTGATGTTGGGTTTGGCAATGTGGGGCTGGTTCTGCTGGGCTGGCCGGGCCAGTGCTGCCGGGGTACTGGGTGGGACTGGTTTTGCAACCACGGTCTCAGTGTGAAGAGGCTCCTGTCTCCCTCGGAGGACAGGTGGGTGGGTGAGTGTTGCCAAGCCCAGCCTAGGGGGAGGAGAAGGGTTAAAGGAACTTTCCTCATCCAGACTGGCCCCCCCCGCACCAGTCCTTGAGGCTGAGACAGAGGAGTGAGCGAAGGTCCCTGCAGTGTCAGGCGCAGCTTCCAACGCCAACACCCATCTCTCCTCCTGCAGCTCCGAGCGCCAGGAAGATGCCAGCCAGGACGTGCTGCCAGGGCAGCTACCGGGGCTCAGTGTGCCCATGAGGCCGGCGGGGCACAGTTGGGGCGGGTGGCCGGGCAGCGGCAGGTCTTGCAGGGCAGAGGCAAGAGGAGTATCTCACCATGGAGTTCACGGTGATCGACTACAGCATCTTTGCGCTGCTGCTGTTGCTGTCATCAGCCATCGGGCTCTTCTATGCGCTGAGCGGGGACCGGCAGCGCACGGTGCAGGAGTTCCTCCTGGCCAACCGCAACATGGGCTTCTTGCCTGTCACCCTCTCCCTGCTCGCCACCTTCCAGTCGGCCGTGGCAATCCTGGGCGTGCCGGCTGAGATCTACCACTTTGGCACTGAGTACTGGTTCCTCGGCTGCTCCTACTTCCTGGGGCTGCTCATCCCAGCACACATCTTCATCCCTGTCTTCTACCGTTTGCACATCACCAGCGCCTATGAGGTGAGCAGGAACAGGGGCACACATGGTGCCCAGCACCCCACGGGATGTGTAGGCAGGTGATGGCCCTGGAGGGGGGATGAGCTGTTTCTGCCCAGTGGGGTTTTGGCTCCCAGTCCTTCACTGCCTCGTGCCTCCATGCTGGTGCCATGCCCCGCAGACAGGACTCCCCTCACCCCAAGCAGCACTGGATAACCCCATTGTCTTTGTGGCAGCAGGAGCTGAAGTTTTGGGGGTAGGGCTGGTTGCCCCCTCCCCAAATTTCCTGCTGCTGGGGAGGGCGTGGGGATCATCCCCCCCTGCTTAGAACCCACATCCATGCCCTGACCCATCTCCCCACAGTACCTGGAGCTGCGCTTCAACAAGACGGTGCGGATCTTCGGCACCATCACCTTTATCTTCCAGATGGTGAGTGGGGTGGGGGTTTGTGGCAGATGGGGGTGGGGCCATGCATGGCTGCAGTGCTGCTCTCCCTACAGGTCATCTACATGGGGGTGGTACTCTATGCACCTGCACTGGCTCTCAATGCAGGTAAGGAAGAGAGGAGCAGGGGGGTAATGCTGCAAGCCTCATCCTGCATGAGGGTGCAGCCTGTTAATGGCCTCCATTTGCTTCTAGTGACGGGCTTTGACCTCTGGAGTGCAGTGCTCACCATGGGGCTGGTCTGCACACTATACACTACATTGGTGAGTCCCATCCCACCACCACTGCCGGGCTGTGGGGTACCCTGTGCCGGGCTGTGGTGATGGGTGCTGTGCCTATGCAGGGCGGGCTGAAGGCTGTCATCTGGACCGACGTCTTCCAGACACTGGTGATGTTTGCTGGGCAGCTGGCCGTCATCGTGGTGGGTGCCCAGCGGGTGGGTGGCATGGCCCGTGTCTGGCACCTGGCCGAGCAAGAGGGCAAGATCTCTGGCATCGAGTGAGTGCCGCAGCCCCAGTGTGTCCTGTGCCAAGATGCTTTCGCCTGTCAAGGGCCAGATGCCCCATCTCACACCATGGGGCAGCCAGGAAGGGTGTGGGGAGGGGAAGAGGGACCCCATCCACTCCTGTGGCATGGTGTGCGGGGTGCTAGTGAGGACCCAGTGTCATGACCCACTGCCTGTGCCTCTCTGCAGCCTGAACCCTGACCCCTTTGAGCGGCACACCTTCTGGACCCTGGCCGTGGGGGGAGTCTTCATGATGCTGTCGCTGTATGGGGTGAACCAGGCGCAGGTGCAGCGATACCTCAGCTCCCGCAGCGAGCGGGAGGCCAAGCTGTGAGTGGGGCTGGAGCTGGGGGTTCCTCAGCCAGGATGGGTCCCTCCACTGCCAGCCCCTCAGCCTCTAATGCCTGCCTGGCGCCTGCAGCTCCTGCTACGCCGTGTTCCCTTGCCAGCAAATCGTCCTCTGCCTCAGCTGCCTCACTGGCCTCGTCATGTTTGTCTATGACCGGGAGCATAAGCTGGCACTCGGCAACCGCCCCAAGTCATCCGACCAGGTGGGCACTGGGTCCCCCATCTCCTGCAGCCCATGGGGCTGGATCCCAATCCCCAGGCTTCCCTGGTGCTCCCAGCCCCATGGGCACTCACCCTCCTTCCCCAGCTGGTGCTGTACTTCGTGATGGATGTGCTGAAGGACCTCCCGGGGCTGCCTGGGCTCTTTGTTGCCTGCCTCTTCAGCGGGTGCCTCAGGTGAGCTGGGAGGACCCTGGGGTTGGAGGGACCGCAGCCAAGCCCCCAACACTTCTCTCTCTTCCCCAGCACCATCTCCTCTGCCTTCAACTCGCTGGCCACAGTGACGATGGAGGACCTGGTCCGGCCACACTGCCCGCGGCTGTCAGAGGCGCAGGCTACACTGCTCTCCAAACTGCTGGGTGAGATGGGAGTGGCACATGGGGGCTGGTGCTGGTGGCAGTGGGGTCCTCAGTGCTGCTGTGACCCCCCCCTGCCCTGCTCTTCCCAGCTCTTGGTTATGGATTGCTGTGCCTGGGAATGGCCTACGTGTCCTCCATGCTGGGCCCCGTGCTGCAGGTAGGGGTGGGAGCGCAGGGGGTCCCCCCATGTCGGGCACACAGCAGGGGCAGCTGAGCGAGGGGCTGGTGCTGAGGGCTGTATCCCCACAGGCTGCTATCAGCATCTTCGGCATGGTGGGAGGTCCGCTTCTGGGGCTCTTCTGCCTTGGCATGTTCTTTCCCTGTGCCAACCCCACAGTGAGTGTCTCCCTGCCCGGATTAGGGCATGTAGCCCACGGAATAGGGCAGTACTGGGTGGCTGGGGCACCCCGAGGCTGTCTGGGGGTCAGCACCTTCCCTGTTCCCCGCTGCAGGGTGCTGTCATGGGGCTGCTGGCTGGCCTGGCCATGGCCTTCTGGGTGGGCATTGGCAGCCTGATGCGCAGCATGGGGGCAGCCACGGGGACCCCCCCACCCAACTGCACTGTGATCCCCACCATGGGCAACCTTACCACCGTCCTCGCCACTACCCTGCTGGCCCCCACGGAGGCTCCTAAGAGGTGAGCAGGTTGGGGAGCTTGAGGATAGGGTGCTGCTGGATGGGGGTGCTGCTCCTTGCCCCCCAACTCACACCCACCTTCCCCAGCCCTACAGGGCTGCAGAAGTTCTACAGCCTGTCCTACATGTGGTACAGCGCCCACAACTCCACCACTGTCATCGTGGTGGGGCTCCTGGTTAGCCTGCTCACCGGTGAGTGTGGCGTGGTGGGGGGCTGCTGATGAGCCCCCTTTCCTTCTGCTCACCCCGACTCTGCCTCTCAGGCCCCACACCGGCAGCGTCTGTGGACCCCCGCACCATCTACCCTGTGCTGCCTCGCCTGCTCTGCTGCCTGCCTCAGAAGTACCGGCAGAAGCTCTGCTGTGGGGTGGGCTTCCCTGAGCGGGTGAGAGTCACAGACCACAGCACCTTGCTTGGTGGGGGGGATGACATGGAGTCATCTTCTTGCTACCCCTTGCTCTGTCCCCACAGGATGACGCTGTGGATGCCGTGGTGAAGACCAATGGGATGCCCAATGGTTTGCCCCTCCCCAGCCCTGGGCAGCAGGAGCAGGAGGAAGGACAGGGCTACATTCGTGCAGCTGGGTCCCCTGCCTATGCTGTGCAGGAAACCTCCTTCTGAGCTAACCCCCCTTGGCATGGGGGTCCCGGACACCCCCCATGCCCTTCCCCAGTGCCCCCCTGGCCAGGGGGCACAAACTCCCCCCACCCTGGGATACCGGGGGAGCACCAAAGAGCTAGGGGAGGGATTGATCAGGCTGTACCCCCTTCCCGGCTGGCCTCAAGCCCTGGGGGCTGTGGGACCACGTGCTGGGGGTGTCAGAGCGGTGCTCCCCACTCCCCCCAGACCAGGACATTGCCCGATGCCCCCAGCCTGGCCACGTGCCTTACACACCGCTCCCGGGCTGGGGGCTGCCAGGACCCTCAGGGTGCCGAGCACCCCCCTACTCCATCCAGCCCCCCGTCACCCATCTCTGTTACTGTTGTCCCCCAATAAATGGTTCTAGAGCGCAAGCATTGGAGCAGTCCAGGAGCAGCCCCCTACCCACTTCTCCCAGGAGCTGTGGGGACATGGAGGTCCCATCTCCCACAGCAGTGGGGGGGCCCTGTCCCTGGGTGCAGGGGCCTCATCGGCTGGGGCAGATTTATGGCTGCAGCCTTGGCCCCTACCCCACAGTATGAGGCCAGTGGTGGGGCCTGGCCAGGGGACCCTGGTGAGTGTAGCTGGGGGGCAGCTGCTTCATGGCTGGAGGGTGCAGGGCCTCCCCCCATCTCCCCACCTTCTGGGTGCCCCTGGGATCTGGGGGGTGACAATCCTGGCCCATCCCACAGCCAAGAGGCAGGAGGTGAATGCTGGCTGCAGGTTTATTGCTGTGGGTCAGGCCAGGCAGCCCCCAGCCCCTGTGTCCACAGGCAAGGTGGGAGGCACAGCACCAGCCCCACCAGAGACCACTCCATGTGTTTCTGGGTCCCTGGCCCATGTCCTGCCCCACTGTGGGCAGTGAGGGGATATGTTGGGTCTCCACTGCCCACCATGTGCTCGTGGACCCCTATGCAGGATGGGGGTGTGGATCACCATTCCCCCCACCCTGACCCCTATCCTGGGGCACAGCACTGTGGGAAAGAAGCAGGTGTGGGGGTCTCGTGGCCATGCACACCTGGGGTTCATGGGGGACTGTCCCCTGGTGCCAGCCTGGGGTCTCCCAGGCCTGCAGGCTCATGGCTGCTGGTGGCTGTGGCTGCCTCAGGGGGGCCAGAACTGAGTCCCCCCCAAGGGCCAGTGTAAAAACAGAAGCACATCAGCCGCTTCTGCAAGAGAGGGAACGGGATAGGGGCTGGGATGGCAGCACTTTGTCCTTCTGTGGGTGACCCACACCTGGGACGGGGGCCCCTTGCGAGTGGGTGCTGGTGTGTGTGGGGCACACTGGAGACCAGCTATTAGTGTGCATGGGACATGGTGAGGACCCCGGGGACCAGGTGCATCGTGCATTGGGGGACCCAGGGAGCGGGGTGGGAAGTGCTGGTGTGCACAGGAGCTAATGGGGAACCCCAGGGATTGAGTGTTGCATCCTGCATGGGAGACACTGGGGCCCGAGGCAGGGATCTCACCTTGAGTGGGTGCAGCAGCAGGTGCCTGTGGGGCAGGCAGGAGGGAGCAGGTGGGGGAAGCCCTCGGCAGAGCGTATGGCGGAGGTGGGCGGTGTAGCTGATGGCCAGGACGAGGACGTTGAGCTTGGGAAGCTTGGTGCCGGGGGGCACGGTGGGCAGCACTGCCTGCAGCAACAGGAAGGCCCTGTGCAGCACCCACACACGGCTCTGCTCCTGAGCCACGTTCTGGGGGTAGAGGGGATGCTGTGCAGAGATAGGGGCTGAGGCTGGGGTGGGCATTGCCATGGGGCACAAACAGCATTGTCCTCTGCAGTGCTGCCTGTCCTGGGGAGCTGGTGAACCTCAGACCCATGGGGACATGTCCAACCCAGCCATGTGCAATGGGGCAGCCCATGCCCCCTACCTGCACCCCATAGTTTTGCCCCTGACATGCTCCTCCTCCCCATGGCAGATCCCCAGATTCCCCCAGTGCCCTCAGTGCTGCCTCCACACATGGGGCCTGGGGGTCCTGCTCCTGCGCTCGGCTGGCTCCTTACCTGTCCTGCAGCTAGGGGGCTCTCCGGGTGGGCAAAGGGGGTCCAGGGACCCTGCCTGCACCTGCCCTGCAGCCAGGGGGCTCTCTTCCTCCCACGGGGGCTGAAGCAGGCAGGGGCTGAGGAGCAGCTGCGCATGGTGGACAGCCCTGCTCCATGCCCACCACCATCTGCCCCGGCCGTGCTGGCCCTGGCAGTCCCTGCCTGTGCCTCAACATTGTGAAGCACCGATGGGTCGTGTGCCCCAGGGAGCTCTGGTGCATCCCCCCAGTACCTCCTGGCGCAGCCCTACCCGCAGCCTCACCTGGGCAGGTGCCATGTCTCCCCCTCCTTGGCTCTGGGATGAGCAGCAGGATTCTGGCTGTCCCGGCCTCCCCTGCTGTGGCTGCCCACTGGAGCCCCACGGTGAGGCCCCACAGCAGGATTCAAGCCCCAGGCAGGGCACTCATATGGGGTTGCGCTGGGCCCCGACCTCATGTGAGGCCATCCCTGTGGAATGGGAGCCATTGCAGTGCACCCATGGACCCCTCCGTTCCGCACAGCAGCAGGGTGAGGACTGCAGGGGGTCAGCCCGGTCAAGGCTGCATTGAGGGGGAGAGAAGTGAGGCCACAGGGATTCCTGGAGCTGGGGGGACCCATGGGTGACCTGGCTACTCCACCACCTCCACTCCCCATGGGGCTCTGTGGGTGCATGGGAGTTGGCAAGGCTGAGCAGGGACCCCTACTCCGGGTGCCTGTGGGGCTGCGGATGCTGCCTCGCAGCTGTGGGGCTGGGTGACGGAACCATGACTGCTGGCTGGGACAGCCCCGCTGGGCAGCACAGGGGGACCCCACAAGGGGCTTGGGGAGGCTCTGCTGCCCAGGGACAGGGGGCGCGGGGGAGCTGCTCGGCTGCGCTGCCGGGGGGCGGCCCCCAGCCCTGCGTGGGGCACAGTCGGGGGCACTCCCTTCGCCCACGGGTGGGCGGGGCTTGTGCATCAAGGGGCGGGGCTCGCGCACAGGGGGCGGGGCTAACCGCTGGGTGGGCGGGGTTACGCTCGGAGAGGGTGGAGCTATTATGGGGCGGGGCGTGCGTGCCCGTGGCGCGGTGACGCAGCGCCGGGGTGCCGCGCTGACGTGTGCGGCGCAGCTATGGCGCCGCGGCGGCCGGCGGAGCTGTACCGGGCGCCGTTCCCGCTCTACACCGTGCGGCTGCACCCGCAGCGGCCGCTCGCCATCACCGCTGGCGGCGGCGGCGCCGCCAAGACCGGCATTCGCAATGGCGTGGTGAGGCGTAGCGGGAGCACGGGGGGCGGGTGGAAGGGCCAGGGGCTGCCGCGGCTGGGCGCGGCGGTGGAGGGGGCAGCGGTCCCGGCGCGGACGGGTCCCCGGCGCGGAGCCTGGTCTGAGGCCTTGCACCGTCCTGCAGCACTTCCTCCAGCTGGAGCAGATCGGCGGGAAGCTCAGCGCCTCCCTGCTGCACTCGCACGACACCGAGACCCGCGCCACCATGACCATGGCGCTGGCCGACGATATCATTGCAGCGGGGCAGGACGCCAGCTGCCACATCCTGCGGTTTAGCCTGCGGGCGCCCGAGCCCGCGACCGGACGCAACGGTGAGATCCCGCTGCTCCCCGGGGAGGCAGGGACAGCACCTGCTGTGGGTGGAGTGGGATGGTGTGTGGGACGCTCTGGGGATGGCGCAGTGACCTGGACCCCTCCCTGGCCTGCCCCTGTGCTTCCGGGCCTGTGGAGGAGCTGTGTCAGAGCTCTGTGTTGTCTGCCCCGCCACAGAAAGCAGGGAGAAGGGGCCGCGAAAGCGGAAGGGCCCCAGCCCGGTGGGGCAAGATGAGACACAGAATCAGACGAGCGAGGTGACGGTAGAGAGTTTGCACAGTGTCCGCACAGATTTCAGTCCTGACGCCTTGCAGAAGGCTGTAAGGTTCAACGCAGACTGCTCGCTGCTTGTCACCGGTGGTGCTGATGGCTTCCTTCGCCTCTGGGAGGTAGGCAGGAGGAGCTGAGGCTGAATATTACCATGCCAGTATTGTTGTGTGCCTGGTGGGGAAGGCCTGGCCCCAGCAGTGCTGCATCAGCAGTGCCTGTGATTCTGTAATGCTGCATCTTCCCCCAGCAGTTCTGGGGCTGCCATGGGTCCCAGCCTGTGTGACACAGCTCCAGTACATGCTCTGCCCTTGCAGTTCCCCAGCATGAAGAAGACACTGGAGTTCAAAGCCCATGACGGGGAGATCGAGGATATTGCGCTGGGCCCTGACAACAAGGTGGGCATCAGATGTCTCCCTGGTCCTGTGGGAAGAGCCTTCCTCATACAACTGCACTTTCTGTGCGCAGGTGGTGACAGCGGGACGGGACTTCCAGTGCTGCGTGTGGCAGCAGGACCAGCTGGTGATGGGGCTATGCTGGAATGAGAACCTGCCCGGCATCCCTGACAAGGCTTACCGCTACCAGGCCTGCCGGTGAGGGTGGGGAGCTGGTGGCAAAGTCCCCCTTGCAGCCTCACATGAAGGGAATGGGGGTGTCACTTGGCTGTGGCAATGGATGCACCCTTCACTCTCCCGTGGCAGGTTTGGGGCAGTGGAGGACAATGCTGGGGCACTGCGGCTCTACACTGTTCAGGTGCCCCACAAGCGGGAGCGCCGCCCTCCACCCTGCTACCTTACCAAGTGGGATGGGAAGAGCTTCCTGCCACTGCTCACTCGGCCCTGTGGCACTGAGGTCATCTCCTGCCTCTCCATAAGGTACCTCAGGGCTGGCCAGGCATGGGGTGGGGACTGTGGCAGCTCCCATTCACTGACTGACCCCCTGCAGTGACTCAGGTACCTTCCTGGGACTAGGCACGGTGACAGGCTCTGTTGCCATCCACATCGCCTTCTCACTGCAGGTGAGCTGCAGAGCAGTGGGGCTTGGTGGGGATGGGTACAGGGGCAGCCACAGCAGCCCCCTCCCTTCCCGGGCTGCATTGTCCTTCCCTGTAGAGGCTGTATTATGTGAAGGAGGCCCATGGCATCGTGGTGACAGACATGGCTTTTGTCCCTGAGAGCCGGCACGGACGGGAGCTGCTGGCAGGGAACGAGGCCGCCCTGCTCAGCGTGGCTGTTGACAGCCGCTGCAAGCTGCACCTTCTGCCCAGCCGACGTAGGTGCTGGGGGGACTGTTGCGGCACTGGGCATATCTTCCAGCCCAGGTGGTGGTCACCTGCCTTCACACTGCTCTGCTCCACAGGCTCCCTCCCTGTCTGGCTGCTGCTGCTGCTGTGTGCCGGGCTCATCGTGGCTGCCATCCTGCTGCTGCAACTCGCCTTCCCGGGCTTCCTGTAGACACAGGGCCCGGGATGGGCCCCCGGGGCTGGGCAGACTCCGCCGGGCAGCGCCCACTCCGTGCAGACTGTGAAGAGGATGAGGGACCAGTCCCGGCGCTGGCGCTCGGGGCGTGAACAGGGCAGCTCGGGGACTGTGCTGGCTGCCGTGTGGGGCGGGCCCTGGCAAAGAGGGGCCCTGCTGCCCCACCGCCGCTATTAAAACTGGAGGGCGAAAGCAGTGCTGTCGCGTCTGTGCCTGCCGGGGGGAGGAGGTGAGTTCCGCCCAGGGGAGCAGCAGCGCGGCAGGGGCGGTTGCCGAACGACCTGGCCGTGCCCTCACTGGAGTGTGGCCACGCTCCGTGGGGGCAGCCCGGCCTTATAACAACGCCGCTGTGCTGTGCCCATCCCGCCGTCGTGGTCCCGCCCCGGCGCGGGCGTGTGTCACTTCCGCGGCCACTTTTGGTGCTGGCACAGGCGCCGGCTGCCGGTTAACCCCTACGCTGCCGGCGGGGCGCGGCCGGGCTCACCCCGGGGGTAACTGCGAAGGGTCGGCGGACAGATGGGTCGGTCCGACAGGTGCCGTCGGCGGGGGACGTGTCAGCTACGTGGCCTCAGGCGGGGCGGGCGGCGCCGAGGCGTGGGACAGGGTGCAGGTGAGGGAGCACAGTGGGGTGTTAGGGGGGTGCACTGTGTGTGCAGCGTCTGCTCCTCACGGCGGGAAGGGATGCGTGTGCGCAAGCAGTGCCGGCAGTGTACCCTGTGCACCGCCCAGCGCTTCCACCCCCCGCCCGGTGCCAGCGTGTCCTCGCCGCGCTGAACCCGGTGGACGCTCCCCGGAGCTCCCCTCCCCTTCCCACGGCAGTCGCTCCCTCCCGGCAGGGGAGGGGGGCTGGCGGTACCGGCGGGCTCCGGGAACGGTGGACGGGGCTGTGACTGTGACCTTCCTAAGGGGCGCTCACCTTGCGCCTCTCACCCGACTGTAGCCTCGGGTCGCTGGATGAGGAACGCGCTGGCACTGCTGCTGCTGCTGCTGGTCCCGGGGGCGCGGGCTGCCCCGCAGGCTGGGGGGCACAGGTATGAATGAGGGGTGTAAGGGGGAGTGTTCACGGGAGAGGAGGATGCGCAGGTGAGGTTTGGGTGCACAGGTATGGACGGGATGCACAGAACTGGGTGGTCCTGGGGATGCCCAGTCAAGGATGAGGGTCACTGGTGTTGACACAGGGCTGTGGGGGCCATAGATGGAGGGGATGCTGTGTGAGGACACTAGGCCAGGCCAGGGCAGGCACTGTGCCCTCCATCCCAGGGACACAGGTAACTCCCCTTTCTCCTGGCCAGGCCTGAGGACCCTGCAGCCATGAGACTGGATCCTGATTTTGACCCGTTGAGCCCAGAGTTGCCCACACTGCTGTGAGTCCCTACCCCATGGGAGCCCCACAGGAGCTCCACAGCACTGGGGACTGTGGATGGGGGGGGTCTACTAGTGGGTGGGGGCCATGGGCAGCGCCCAGCTGACTGTGGGGCAAGGTGCTTCTGGGGACAGCTGTAGGATGCAGCAGCCCTGGGGGTGGCCATAGGGCATGCTGTGGGGAAGGGGTGGTGTGTGCCTACCTACAGCCCCACTGTCCCCAGGCTGCTGCAGAGTGCAGTGCAGAGCCTGGCAATGCCAGAGCAGGATGTGGAGGCCCTGACACGGGAGCAGGGTAAGGCTGTGCAACAGTAGGGTACTGGGAGTCCAATAGGGGCAGGAATGCAGCCCCAGCCCCACCATGACCTGTGCCCCACAGTCCTGCTCTACCTCTTTGTGCTGCATGACCACGATCAAAACGGGCATTTGGATGGGCTGGAGCTGCTGCAGCTGCTGGGCACCGTGCTGGCACAGCGGAATGGCGGGCAGCCACACCTTGACACGGTATATTCCGTGGGGCTGGCCCCCTGCACCCCATAGCGCCCCCAGGCTGCGCTCTCACCCCATCCCTGTCCCCATAGGTGGCTGTGCTGGTGGACCAAGCCTTGGAGAGGCAGGATGTGAGCAGGGATGGGCTCCTCAACCCCCATGAGCTGCTGCTGGACCCCACTAAGCGGCTGCTGTCGCCTGGCCAAGGCCAGGGAGCCCCAGGGCCACCCCTCCTGCCACACCCCAGGGAACCAGAGGTGCTTGGGGAGAACATGGGGGTGAATGGCCCTGGACTTGGGCCAGCAGAGAAGCAGGAAGAGGGGCAGGAAGCCCTTCAGGCTGAATCCCCCGATGCTGGACTCATGGAGGCAGAGGACACCCCCAAGATCGAAGCTCCTGAGGCTGTTGCCCCCGAGGCAGAAGCAGCCCCAGTATGGGGGTACCCCAGGGAGGGGTAGGGAGCAGGGCTGTGGACAGGGCTGCTCCCTGCCCCACTCAGAGCACTTAGCATGGTCCCCCATCCTGCAGCAGGGCCAGGGTTACATTGGCTGCTCCTGTAACATGCTGGGACAGAGAAATACAGGCGCTGCAACCAGTGCTCACCTGGATCAATGCAGGAGAAGGCCATGGGTTAGTGTGGGGGATTTATTGGCAGTGGGGTTGGGGGTGCCAGGTGTGGGGGCAGTGGCATGGGGCAGGGCATGGGAATGGGTGCCTAGCTTAAACGATGCCATCGAAGCCCTGGATCCCACATTTCCTGCCTGCAATGCGGCAGCCGAAGGTAATGGCATCCTGCAGGGTCTTCCCTGGGGAATGGAGGGGTCAGTCCTGCTAGGCCAGGCCAGGCCAAGCTGAGCTATGGCTGCGCTGTGGCCATGGTGACCCATGGCCATGTTACGGCTGTGCCACGCACTCACCTGCCGAGAGTGCAAAGATGACAGCAGCATTGAAGGTGTCCCCGGCCCCCAATGTGTCCACGAGGGTCTCTGGGGGGAAGGCATCCGAGTGCACCAGTTCCCCGCCTGGCCCTATGGCGTCGGCCCCCTCCTCGGCCCAAGCGCAGATCAATGTGGCGCTGGGGGTGGAGTGGTGGGTGTGGGGTGCAGCCGTGCCCTCCCTGCCCCAACCAGCACCCCTGGACCCCCCCGTACCCTGGCTGGACGCGGCTGCGCAACCCCTGCAGCGCCTCGGGGGCTGACCGGTACCCAAAGTGCTGGGCCAAGTCCTTGCTGATGAACACCTGCAGGAGAGGGGCTGAGGCGGGGGGGGACACCCCAACACCCCCAGCACCCGCTGCTCCGCCAGCACCGCGACTGCCCCCTCGACTCTGCTTCTCCCAACTACTCTCCTGACCTCAACTATCCCTTCTAGATACCAACTGCACTCCCAGACCCCAACTGCACCCCACACTGCCATGCCTCTGCACAGACAGTACCCCCCACCCTGCCCGCACCCCATTGCTCCAAATGCACCTCTTGCCCCCGGCTGCCCCCCATCCCCATCGTGCCCCATACCTACACCCCAACTCCTGCCGCCCCTCCCCGCTCAGGGCCGGTGGCCACGTCCCTAACTCCGTCCCCAGCCAATAGCCCTGCCCCGTCCCATCGATAGCCCTGCCCCGCACCACGTCGCCCAGCCCCATCAGCAGCAAATGCTCCTCCCGCGGCTTCTCCAGCTCCACCGAGGTGCGGACCCGCTCTTCTGGCGGCCGGGCCCGGTTGTGCTGCTCTACCCGCTGCATCATCACCGCCTGCTCCGCCGCGTTACGGGCCTGCGGGGACGCGAGCCTCCTGCTTAGGGCACACCCAGGGTACCTTTACCGGCATCGGGGGGAGTTCCCCCCTACCGCACCGGAAGGTCCAGCCTAGCCCCAGAGTGTCCAGCCCAGCCCCGGGATGTCCCTCCTCCAACCCTTGGTTCTCCACTCATCATCATCACTCTCATTACCCAGGGATCACCTCCTCAGCGCTGAAACCCCAGCCCAACCGCAAATGCCCCAGTTCTTCCCAGCCCCAGGCTCACCTCCCAGTGGATCCACTTGTACTGGGAGAGGTCAACCTGCTCGAAGTCGCGGGCCGTCACGTCGGGCAGGTTCCTGCAAGTGGGGGGTCAGGCGGGGGGGTGGACACACCAGCAACAGTGTGGGGTGGCCCCGGCTGACCCCCAGCTGGGGGTGAAGGGCTCAGTGCTGCCCGGGGCAGAGTTCCCCATGGGATGGCACCATCCGCGTGAATCATTAATCATTAATGATGGCACAGCGGGACCCTGAGATGGACTCAAAGGGCAGTGCGACAGTGCGATGCCCATCATCCCCAGCCACCACAGCTCTGTGTGAGTGTGGTCAGCACGATGCCGGGGTAAGAGCTGCATTCATCCTGCAGGCACAGCTATGGCCAAGGAACCACAGCTGAGGAACCACAGCCTTGGCTGAGGAATACCACCGCCAATCACGGCAATGGCACAGGGGCAATCAGGGGCTGTGGGACGATTGACAGTCATTGCATGTGCAGGATTATGAAGAATCACTTGATCTGGAAGCAGTAGCCCTGGCAGGCAGCAGCACAGCCTCATCCTAGGGCTGAGCACTGTGTGATCCCAGGGTGCAGGGGAGGCCCCAGGTGCCAGGCCCAGTCGAGTGTTGCCTGCCAGGTGATGGGGCCCTTACGTGTCGTAGAGCACGATGGTCCGGGTGCCACTGGCAACACTGACAGTGCAGCAGGCGCAGGGCACGTCCCCACGGGGCTGCCAGGCCACATGCGTCACATCCACACCCCGGCGCCGGAAATCCGCCACAATGAAACTTGGGGGACAGAGAGCGGGGTGAGGGGCGCCACGCACCCGCAGGTGTGCAGGATGGTGCGGGTGCCCCGGCTGGCGCTGGCGATGACGATGGAGGTGGGCAGGCAGCTCGTGGGCTGCGGCACCACATGGCCCACGTCCACCCCGTAGCGCCGCAGGTCTGCCAGGACGAAGCTGCCAGCAGGAGAGATGCAGAAGGGCCGGTGGAAGTGTCAGAGTAGGGCCACGCCGGCGGCCCAGAACCCCCATCCCGCTCTCCACTTACTCAGCAGCGTGCCCAGTGGCCAGCGAACCCATGAAGGCGCAGGGGGCTCCCAACAGCGCCAGCACCGTGCAGGAGTTGGAAGCATTCCCGCCCCGCTGCCATCGCTGCGACATGCACCTGCAAGGCCATGGGCCGTGAGCACCGGAACAGACCCGAGAGGGACCTCGGCAGCCTCCAGTGGAGCTGCGCCCCCCTCGCAGCCCGCCTGCTGGTACCTGATGTCGGAGTCCTCGGCAGGATAGGCCTCCACCACGCTGATGATGTCCAGGCACACCAGCCCCACGCACATGATCCGCTTCTCCCCACCGGGGACGGGACCCCGCCGGGCGGCCGCTGCCATGGCCGGAGCCGCTCCGCTCCGGTACCGGCGCCGCCGATAGGCCCCGCCCCTTCCACAGACCCCGCCCCTGCCTCAGGCCCCGCCTCCCTGCACGCGCCCTTCCAGGCTCTGCCAATCAGCGCGCTACTCTGTGGGCGAGGAGAGGGAGGGTTAGGCCACGCCCCCCACATCCGCACCGCCCAAACCCTGCTCTGCGCATGCCCTATATCCCTGCGTGGGGAGCTCGCAGGGGCGTGCAGGGCTGCGCGTGCTGCTTCTCCGTCCCTCGCGCTGCCTGCGCACCGCCCCCCCCAAGTGCGCACCCTCCCATGCGCGCCCCCCTGTACCCCCTCTCCATGCGCCACTGTCAACAGCCCGCCTTGCACACCCCGGTGCCTGTGCAGCCCCGCCACGTCGCGGTGCTGTGAGGACACATGTGCCAGGGTCAGGGTGCAGCCGGGGCTGGACTCTGTCCCGGTCCCCATCCAGCTCTCCCCGGCACGAGGCGCGGGTCAGGGTGCAGCGGGGTGTAGCGAGTGGAGGCAGGCGCAGGTGCAGGTCGGCACGTGCTGATTGATGTGCTACAGACAGCGTGGGGCTGGGAGGGAGCCGTGGCAGGTGTGGGGAGGAGGTAGGCACAGGCATGGGGTTGGCAGCAGGGCTGAGCTACAGGGTCTGACAGAGCGCTCAGGACAGGTCACCTTGTCCATGTGCTGTGGCAGAGGCTGTGCTGAGGCCCGTGGCTCCCTTGTGCCAGCAGCACAACCTTTGCTCGGGTCAGAGAGCACCTGGCACCTGCTGTGCTGCAGCCGGGACACAGCCTGTGCGTGGCTTTTTGGGGCTGGGGCACCCATGGGGTCCTCCTGTGGTGCTGCTGGGGCTGAGAACCTAGCACTATGGGATTCTGTGTCCCCACACTGTGCTGTGGCCAGAAGTGCTTTGCCACAGCCAGATGTGTTGTGGCAAGGCCAATAGCACAGGTGGGGATATGTGGGGTCATGTGGGGATGTGAGGTTATCTGGAGTTATGTGGGGCCTGACCCTGCACCCAGGAAGGCATCTCCCTTCTGTTTCCACGCGCCTGCCCTGTGCTGGGCTGACGCTGAGCTGTCCCTTCACAGGGTGCAGAGATGAACAAGGTGCTGTGGGAGCTGCGGCTGCAGGAGGAGAGGACGTGCCTGCAGAGTATGTTGCAGGAGGGTTCCAAGGAGCCACCCCCTTGCTGGTGAGACAGCATCACTCTAGCAACATCCCTGAGCCCCTCACCAGGGACGATGCCATCCGTGTGCCCAACAGCGCCATGTTGCCCAGGTAGCCAGCAGAGACCGGGGCCAGGGGATATCTGTGTGTCCCCATGTCCCTGTGTCCCCAGGGACCTCAGCCTCACTGCGGCAGCGGTGGAGCATAGCTTATTCCTGCGGCGCCTGGGTGAGGGTTATCCGGAGATGCTGGCCCAGAGCTTCACCACTGTCCAACATGGCTCCAGGGACACTGTGCTGGCTGAGGGTGCTGAGGGTACCGCCATGTACATTGTGGCAGGTGGGAGTGCAGTGCAGGGTCACACGTGTGCAGGCGTGCTCATGTGTGCCTGTCCATGGGTGTAAGCTCACCTGCAGTGTGCACCCGCTGCAGGAGATGCACCATATGGGTGCATGTGTGAGGCTGGCTGCTGCAGGGCAGCCTCTGTGTGCGTGCATGCATGTGTGCATACACGTGTGCATGCTCTGCCGTGTCTCTCCACAGAATGGCAGCTCAGCGTGAGCCAGTCTGGCTGCCCACTCTGCACACTGAGGCCAGGAGATGTGTTTGGGGAGCTGGCCCTGCTGTACCACTGCAGGCGCATGGCCACCATGCAGAGTAAGGACCATCCCCACCATGGGCCCTGGGTACCCACTGCATGCACCCAACACCCTGACCCCCTCCTGTGTCACAGCGATCAGCCCTGTGTGCCTCTGGGCAATTGACCGGCAGTGGTACTGCGCCATTGCCACCAGCAACGCCACGCAGCGCCGGGCTGAGATCCTGGGCTCCCTGTGATGTGAGTTCCCTGCAGCGCCTGTAGCACTCAGCACCCCTAGACCTGCACCCCAACACCCAGGTTGGGGGGCCTGGACCCTCTGGCCAGCACTGGCCTGCAGAGCCCAGATGCGGCCTTCTTCTCATCATCCATATCATCATCATCATCACCTCCGGCCCATCTCATCCCCACCCCATTCCCAGTTCCTGGCTTTTCCCAGATGATTCCCAGTGCAGGCATGGTTCCAGCAGAGCTCATGGGGTGCAGGCAGGGCTCAGGGAGGGCACAGGCAGACCATGGTACCTCATCTGGCCTCTTTCCCTGCAGAGTGCCCTGTCTGCAGGATGTCTCTGATAGCCACCTCTGCACGCTTGGTGTGCTGGGCGTATGGTGCCATGGTGTATGGTGCTGGGGCGAGCATTAGGCTGTGCCATGGTGCCATGCCACATTGTGCCATGCAACCACTGGTCCAGCAGGCGCTGCTTGGAGGAGCCACTGGCTGTGTTCTGCTGCGCCTGTGTGGTTGAGGGCCTTGAGTACCTGCATGGATGTGACATTGTCTACTGTGACCTGAAGCCTGAGAACCTCATGCTGGACCAGCGTGGCTATGTGAAACTGGTGCTAGGGAGGGTGTCCCAGTGGTGGAGAAGTGGAGCTGGTGGGTCTGTACAGGGTGGCAGTGCTGGTGCCCTCAGGTTGACTTTGGGTTCACCAAGGAGATGTGTTGGGAGGAGAAGAGCTTCTCCTTCTGCAAGACCACTGAGTACCTGGCTCCCAAGGTGCTGCGCGAGGAGGGCCATGACTTCACCATCGACTTCTGGATGTTGGGTGTCCTCACCTTTGAGCTGCTGGTGGGCAGGTGAGGCCAGCGTGGCAGAGGGGGGCCAACTGAGCCTCCATGTAAGGGCCCACCTGCACCCCCCATCCTGCCCCCAGACCTCTGTTCCACAGCACAGACCCCCAGCAGACCTACAGCTGCATCCTCCTTCCCGGCCTTGCTCAGTAAGGCTGCCTGTTCAATCATTGGCAAGCTTTGCAAGTGTGGAGGCACCAGGCGTGGGGCTGGTGAGGGCAGGGGGCACTGGGATGCTGTGGGGTGCCCCAAGTACAGTGCTGCACCTAGTGTGTATGGGGAGTCACCTCAGAACATCACTGAATTCCAATGTACAATGGAGGGGGGTGTCCCCGGGTGTGTCACTGCACCCTGGTGTGCAAAGGGGCGGCCTCGGTACAAGTGGTGCACCCCCCAGCTCAGCCCCACCCCCCCATCCTCTTGCAGGCACCATCAGGGGCAGGACCTGGGGAACGTGGCCAGTGGCATTTGCGGCATCAAGAAGCACAGGTAACAGGGTGCAGGGAATTGTGGCCTCCCCCCATGGCTCCTCCATCACCCTTACCCCCCTGAGATGGTTTGGGGCCCTGAGGTGGCGGAAGCTCTTGCTGTGGCAGCTGGAGAAGCCCACCCTGCAGCTCATCCAGGAGGTCAGTTGGAGGTTGGGAGTCACTTCTGGAGGGGGACAGGAGGGGCTGGCTGTGATCCTGTGTTCTTCCACCAGAGACCCCCCTGTGCCAAATTTAAGGGCTTCTCAGTCAACTGGATGCCAGCGATAGATGAATTCTCAGGGATGAGGATTTCTGATGCCAGCGAGACCCATGGGCCCACGGCAGGACCCCCAGAACGAGGCAATAAACAGGGGGGGCACAGGAAGGAGCCGGAGCCATGGGTACAAAACCCGGTGCCGCATCTTTATTTCGTGGGGGGTAATGGGGGGGCTGTGGTGGGCCAGGGTGGGCGGTGTGGGTCTGGGGCACGTGGCAGTGGGGTGGGAATGAAGAGTAGGGGGTGCTGATAAATAATGGGGCAGGTGGGGGGGTCCTGGTGGGGTGTGGGGACCCCCGGTGCCTGGGGGGCATCCCAAGGGTAGGGTGGCTTTAGGGCTCCTCAGCGTCATAGAGCAGGGCCCCACTGAACACAGTGAGGGGCTCATCGGGCGCATGAGCCAGGCGCCCTGAGACCAGGTCCACACAGAGGGTCTCACCAGCCGCCAACGGTAGCAGGAGGCTGAAGACGCCGAGCGAGCCAGGGCTGGGCTGCAGTGCGGCCACCGGCTCCTTCTCCAGCCCCTCGGGCTGGAACCCGGCTGAGTCCAGGCGAGCAATGCCCAGGTTGGAGCGGGACAGCACGGCCTCCAGCTTCTCGCCCTTGTGTCCAGTCAGCACCGCGCTCACCAGGTACCGCCCGCTCACCGGCGCCGTGAACATGCCTGTGGCCACGGGTGGTGCGTGTCAGTGCCAGGGGCCACCCCACCTCCACAGACCCCCCTGTGTCCCCGGAGTGGGCTCTAAACCCCTGGGCTCCCCCACTGCACCCTGTAGCTGTCAATTCACCCATGGGGAGGGCACAGCATCTCTGAGGACACTCGATCCCATGGCCTTCAGCACACCCCAGGGTCATGATTCACCCATGTCTGTGGAGCCCCTTCAGCCCCCACTGTAGCCCCTGTCCCCCCCCACAGCCCACCCTGCCCCACACATAGGGAGCTGTGTGGCTGCTCACCTGTCTCAGGGTCATAGGCGCCACCGTCGTTGAGCAGCACCTGGTCGAAGGGGACGGTGCCCGGCTCCGTCCGCCGGGTGCTCAGGGCAGCCGAGAAGGCGACGCGGGGCACAGAGCCCGGCTCCCCCACATCGCCTAGACAACATGTCAGAAATGGGCACCCCAGACCAGCACCCCAAGCCCTGACCCCATTATACCTGCCCCTTTCCTGCATCCATATGCTCTCCTCCTTCACCACATCCATCCCTTCTGCCCCCAGCTGTGTACATGATCCCAGGCTGCCCAGTGCCCCCCCATGTACCTCAACCTGCTCCCTTCACCCCATGCCCCCACCCCCAGATGCCATTGTAGCCCATCCAGCCCCCATGCCCTGCCCAAAGCCCCTGTCAGGCCCCACCCCCTCAAACCCCCTCCCAGACTCCAGCCCCACATGGTCCCCCCAAGCCCCCAGCCTTACCTCTCTCTCCTGGCAGCCCTAGGAGGGAAGGTGAGTTGAGTTGCAGGGCTGGCATGGGGCAGGACACCCAGGCACAGGGTCCAGCCATGCCAGTGCTGCCCCACTGTGAGTGATGGGGCACAGAGGGGCTGCTTCTTACCTGGGGGGCCCATGGGGCCTTGTTCTCCATCCTTACCAGGGGGCCCAGCAGGGCCGGGGGGGCCCATCTCACCCATGGGGCCAATGGGCCCAGGGGGCCCGGGAGGGCCTAAGGGGAAGATGGGGTTAGAACTGCCCCAGCCCCACAGCCCAACAAAGAGGCCCATATCCCTAAACCTTGAGCCCTCACATCCCCATGACTTGTGTCCCCATGCTCTCATGCACTGCAGTCCCATGTCCCCACAACTTGAGGCCCCATGCCCTTATTACATACATCTCTATATCCCCACAGCCCCACATCCCCGTGATTGGAGCCCCCATGTCTTGCATCCCCATGTTCCCACAGCCCTACATCCCCATGGCTCGTGTCCCTACATCTTGAGCCTCACATCCCCATGGACAGCAGACCCACACCCTGCAGCCTCTTGCTGTCCTGCGTCCCCACACCCCAACACCCCCAGGTCCCCCAGCCATGCCTCCACCTCCCTGCACCCCACCAGTCTCCGGTCACCCTGGGTCCCCACATCCCCATGATGCCCCTTGCTCCCGCACCGGTGAGGTCCTTTGCGGTCAGGCTCAGCACATCCCCACGCAGGTGCTCCAGGCTGGCATTGAGGGCTCCAAGGCGGCGCTGGAGCTGTGCCTGCAGCGCCTTCTCCAGCAGCACGGCCTGGGTGCTGGCCGTGCCGTTCAGCTCCCGCACCGCAGCCCACAGCCCGGCCACGTGCCGGCCCAGGCCATCACGGACGCCCCGCAGCCCGCCCGCCACGGCCTCCAGCTGCTCGCAGACACCCTCCAGCTTGGCCACGCGTGGCTCCAGGCCGGCAGGGCAGCCCCCAGTGCGTGCCAGCTCCCGCGCCAGCGCCTCCAGCCGCTCCTCGCTCTCAGCCTCCCGCACTGCCGCCGCTGCCGCTGCCTGGTCCAGCTCAGACACAATGCGGTCAATGACGGCACCCAGCTCGCGCTGCCGGGCATCCTGCTGGTCCAGAGTGTCCTGCAGCCCCTCCACTGTGGCGTTGAGCCCGCCCAGGGAGAGCAGTGCTGACGCCAGCTCACCCCGCAGAGCTCGCAGCTCCGAGGGCGATGTGCCCCCAAAGACACTGAACCCTTCCAGTGGGGCCTCCGGCTCCAGCTCTGGCTCCAGCTCCGGGGCGGTGAGGCCGGGCTGTGGTGGGTGGCAGGCGGCGGTGCAGGCGTTCACCTCAACCCTCAGCTGCTGCAGCTCTCCAGGCAGCAGTGGGGTGCACGGCTGGGGGCAGTGGCTGCCGTTCGCCCTCTCCAGCTCAGCCTCCAGGCGCCCCGTCCGGTTGCGGAGCTGTGCCAACTCCTCCGCCATGGTGCCCCCTGGCTCCAGCTGCACCAGTAGCTGCCCCAGTGCCTTCCCCTGTTCCCCAAGCAGCTCCCGCAGCTCCCCTCCCTCTGCCCGCAGACCCTGCAGCGTCCCCACCAGCCCGTCCCTGCCGGCCCCCAGGGCCTGGACCTGCCCCTCAGTGTCCTGCAGCCGCTGCTCCAGCTGCTTCAGCAGCGTTCCGAGCTGCCCATCCTGGCTGCCCGCCGGTGGTGCTGCACAGGGCTGGCTGCAGCGGGCCAGCAGCCCCTCCAGCTCAGTCAGGCGGGCACCGCGCTGCGCCCCACTTGCCACCAGCCCCTCCACGGCCCGGCTCAGGTTGGCCACACGTCCTGGCAGCCCACCCTGCCGCCACTCAGGCTCAAGGGGCCACGGGCCCGCCCGTGAGGCGTTCAGCCGCCCCTCCAGCTCTGCCAGCCTCCGGGCCAGCACTGGGCCCTGCCCGCCCGGCCCCACCACCGCTGCTGTGGGCAGCCTCTCCAGCCGCCGCTCCAGCTCGGCCAGGCGCCGGTGCAGGTCGTCTGGCAGTGGCTGCGGGGCCAGGCGGCTGCTCAGGCTGCTGATGTGCTGCTGCACCGTCTCCACCGCCTCCCGGTTGCGCTGGTCCACCGAGCCCACCAGCTTCTCCAGCGCCCGCATGCGCTCCCGGTCCTCGGCCATCTGCCGCCGCAGCCCCTCGGTGCTGGCTGTGCAGGCAGCACAGGTCTCCTGCAGCCGTCGCTCCAGCTCATGCAGGGCCGTTGCCGCCACTGGGCCCCCCTCCACTGTTGCCACCGAGCTGTCCCGGCCACCCTCCTGGTGCCGCAGGCGAGTCTCCATCTCCTCCAGCCGCCGCTGGACTTGGCTCAGCACCTCCCGCATCTCAGCCGCGGCCGCATCAGCTGGTTGCTCACCCTCGGGGCTGCTGCCTGCTGCCGCCTGCTGTGGGTGCTCCACTGGTGGCTCCCGCCCAGCCCGGAGCTCCTCCACCTGCTCGCTCAGCCGCCGCACTTGTTCCTCCAGCCGCCGCACCTTCTCCGCATCCCCGCCGCCTGTGCCGCATCGCACGGTCAGTGTCACCCCGGTGGGAGGTTCCCCCCACCCTGACCACCGGCATTACCTTCACCCCCCAGGCCACTGAGGGGGTTGCCGAAGCCAGAGAGCGTGGGACGGCCGGGCCGGGGCCGGGGCCGGCCTGTGGGCTGGGGGACAGCTGGGGCCGGCCCCTCGGTGCAGTCCTCGCCTGAGTATCCCTGGCAGCAGCGCCAGGCCAGCTCCGACACTGTCCGCTGGGACAACTTGTAGCGGGGCCTCAGGAAGCTGCGGTAACTGCGGGCAGACAGGACTCTGCTACAGCTGGGGATGGGGGTGAGGAATCTGCCCGGCTGCGCAGATTGGCAACAGCTGGGTGGGGGTCCCGGGTGTGGGTTGGAAGGAGCTCTGCCTGCACTAAGCTCCCTGCCTGCACTCAACCCCAGCTCCTGCCAGGTTCCCACTCTGGGGTCACACTGAGCACCACAATCCCAGCTGCATCAGGCAGCGATTCAGGGCTGGGCAGCAGCAAGTCAGGAGCAAAACCAAACCCAGGCCACGGTGTGGCCCTGTTGGCCTCTCGCTCAACTGCCACTGCCTGGGAGTTCTCCCCAGCCAGCCCCTCCAGCCCCACTGTTGCCATCCCCCCAAACTGCCGGCCCCACCACTGAGGCGCTGGCTGCAGACGTGCCCTGGTGTGGGATGCACAGGGGTCCCTGCATGTGCCTCGCAGGGGGAGCCGGTCACCCATCCAGCCCCGCGCAAGCCACTGGCTCTTGCGCAAAGTAAACACAGCCCGGGGGTGGATAAACACCGGCGGCCGCGGTGGCGTTGCAGCCAGACCCAGCTCTGTCCCATGCGCCGGAGTCCTCCCGGTGCTGTCCCACTCACGTCAGCACACGGGGGCACTGGAGCTGCCCCCAGCCGCAGGGCTGGTAATCCGGCTTCACAAAGCTCTCGACGCCGTCCTCCACCACACAACTCACAGTGCGCGTCACCACGTAGGCACACCAGTTCCTGTGGGAAGGGGTCAGCGTGTCTGCCTGGCTCACACCGGGCACCATCCTGGCACACAGCAGGCATCCCCCACCCCGGCACCCCCTGTGCTTGCCCTGCAGGCTCCACCGGTAGCAGCCGTCACGGTCCAGAGCTGTGGGGTTAATGAGCTGGATCCTGCCCCATTCCACAGCACTTTCATCCCTGCCCTGCTCAGTCGCCCATAGCACAGGGGCCCTTGGCAGGAGCTCTGGTACCACAGGAACAGTTTCAGCCCATGTGGGGATGGGACCTCTGCCTGTGAGGTTCAGGAAGGCTGGGCAGGGTCTGGGGTGCCAGGCACCCCATCACAATATGCTGTGGGGCCTGTGCTGCCAGATCTGGGGACAGGCACTGCACGTCCCACTCCATCATTGCACTGCATGTCCTCTGTTCCCTCAACACTGGTGGGGCTGGGACAGCCATGCCATGGCCATTGCAACCCCCAATCAGCAGTCTGCAAGTGGGGGTCAACTGCCCCCATGAGCCAGAGCGGGTGGTGGGTTGGGGAAACAGTGTCCTTGTACAGTGGCACTGCTGCACCCCACACACTGGGGGTGCCAGGACCCAGGACCAGCAATGGAGTCCCCCAGCTCCCAGACAGGTGCAAACCCTGGGACATGGTGCTGGACCCCAGCCCAGCCTCACAGACTGCAGGGACCCCAGCCCCAAGTCACAGGACCCCAGGCCAGGCCCACGGGATGCAGGGATGCAGCCGTATATGGCCTCAGCCTGGAGCACAGTGCCTGGAACCCAGCCCCATCCTCAGCCCTACACAGAGCAGCCCCACAGGGAGCGGCCCCCCGGCCCCCCCGGAGAAGCTGGGCTGCGGTGGGAGCCTGCGGTGCCGCGGCCGGTTCCCGTCATCCCGCCTGGCTCCCCTCAGGCCCCGGCTGGATTCCAGCTCCTCCCCGGGGGCCGCCGGGAATTCCTGCGCCGACTTATGGCCCCCCCTCTCCTCCCTCCTTCCATTCCCATTCCCTGCAGCCTTCTGCCCCACAGCGGCGGGACCCCAGGGTCCCACTGCCTGGGACCAGGATGTCCATATCCAGGGATGGGATGGATGGAACGAGAGCCCTCCTGATCAGGCAGGGCATGGGGATGGCTCCTGTGCCCCCTGAGCACGGGGAGGGGCCGCTCCGCCCTCGAAGCCATGGGGAGATTCCGCTGTGCCCCCAAAGCCACAGGTCAATGCTCAGCCAGGGCCCTGCAGGTCTGGGGGTGCCCGACCCACATCCCCCCTTTCCAGGCAACCCCACTCCTGCAGCCAGGCCCTGCCATCCTGCCCTGGGCTGCGTGGGACAGCCGTGGGTCTGGCAGTGAGGCAGGGACGGGGCAGGCTCCGGTTGTGGCTGAGCCGGTGCAGCTCCACCCCATGCGGCCACGCTGCTGCAGCACTGAGGTGGCCACGACGAAAACGTGACCTCCAGCCCGGTGTGGGACCCGCTACAGCCTTGCGCCCCCAACTCCCCAGCCTGCAGGCACAAGCTGCCCCACGCCAGCCCCACACTGCCTACCTGCCGGCATGGCATGGGTGGGGACAAGGACAGAGATGGGAACATGGTGGGTCCGGACTCCTCGCCCCGTCCTGCCCCCAACAGTGCTCACCCCGCGCCGGCGTGCACAGCACGGACGTGTGGATGCTGCGGCAGGATCAGTACAGGAATCCCTGGCACAGCAGCACCAGACAGCACCCAGTTCAGCATCAACACCCGCCCCAGCCGGTCTGCACCCTCGTTGGAGTGCTCCTGGTGCCTGGAACCACGTGTGCCTTTGAGAGTCCCCCGTGCCATCCCTTCCACATGCCCCCAGCCAGTACCCACCATCTGCGGACAGTGGGTGAGTGATGGGTGCGGGTGGCCCTATCAGTCAGGGCACCCCCAGCACCCGGCACAGCAGCACCCTTCGGGACTGGGCCCGCACACCCCGTGCCAGGTGCGGCATGTGCCGGCGCCGGGTGCTCTGGGACACGGTGCCGCCGGGGGTGCCCTCCCATCTCGCCCGGCGGTCACGGCTCCTACCTGTGCCGGCTGGCGGCCCGGGAAGCGCCGTGGGCCGTGGCGGGGCTCTGCGGGGCCGTAGCCTGGACGGCGCCAAGCGAGGCGGTCCCCCCGGTGTAGAGGCTGTACCTGGAGGGGAAGTTGGCGGCCAGGGCCTGGGCGGCCAGGAGGCACGGCCAGAGCCAGGGGGCCATGCTGGGCGGGCGGCTCGGCACGGCTCGGCTCGGCGTGGCACAGCTCGGCCCGGCACGGCGTGGCTCAGCGTGGTGCTGCTCAGCGGACACAGCCCAGCTCAGGAGCGCATGGCGCGTCCCGTCGCGGCCCCTTCTCTCCCGGCTCTGCACGGCTCGGCTCGGAACGGCGGCTCTGCCCTCCCCTCGGCCGCGCCTCGGCCAGCCCCTCGCCGCCAGAGCCGCCCCGCGCTGCCCGCTCGACGGGGTCCCCGGGGCCCCTCGCTTCCTGCCAGCCGCGGCCCCCGAGCCGGCCAGCGCGGCCCCCGGCGCGTCCCGGCCTCCGCCGGGCACCGCGGACCCCGCCGGCCCCCGCCGCCCGCCCGGCACATCTGCTTCTCGTTAGGCCGGGACGCCAACGAGGACGGGAAGGAGGGACGGGGGAAGCCAGAGAGGCCGGGCAGGGGGCCAGGGCTGCAGTCAGCCAGCGCGGCGGGTGCTACTGCCGCGGGTTCCCCCCTGCCGCCCTGTACTGCCGCGGCCTCACGCGCCTGCCCGCACCCCACATGGGCTCCCATGGCCACCACTTCGCATGGCTCTTCCTGCAGCAGCCCGCGCCTTGCACACCCGTGGTCCCCACACTGCAGCGCGGGATGCTATGGGTCCATCCCCCACAGCACCCTCTTTTCCTGCTTGCCCGGGGCTGTGCTTGTGGGTTTCCATCTTGGGGCTCCCTGGGCCAGGCTGTGGGTACTGGCAGCCGTACGCCTGGCACATAGTGTCTGACACTGCCATGGCCCCATGCTGGTGCCATATCTCAGTGGGTGCTAAGCCCCATGGCACAGCGCTGGGGACAGGGGTCACCAGGGCCACGGGAGCGAGGTTCCAGCCAGGAGCAGGTGGTGACACAGTGGCCATCTCGCCACGGACAAGGCCCTGCAGTGACACCATGGCTTCCCCGGGCCATACAGTGATGTCACGACCTCCCGCTGACATCACACCTTGGCACCAGCCCCGAGGTGACGTCACGGCCTGGCACAGCAGCGCGGGAACCAGCCGCTCCCCAGGGCTGCTGGATGTGGGTTAAGCACAAACAGCTGCAGGCAGCTGGATGGGGGAGGGAGGGATGAGGGGGAGGGGGGGTGGGGGGGGGGTGGGAGGAGGGGGGAGGGGGGGGGGTTGCGGAGGCGTGTGGGGAGGGGGGGGGGGGGGATGGGGGGGGGGGGGGCGGGGGGGAGGGGTAAAGTGGAGCCTGAGGGTCTGGGCTGCGCTTGGCCGGGCAACAAGCCATGGCTGTTCCCAGCCCCCAGCGGAGGGAGCAGTGTCACCCCTCTCAGTGCTCAGTGGGGCCGTGGGGCTCTGTGAGGCGGGCGCTGTTCAGCCCAATCTCACGCCCAGCACGGCGCAGTACCCCCAAGCCCGCCCCAGCGCGGTCCCAGCACGCTCCAATCCCTGTTCCCGCCCTTCCAGCGCCTATAATTAGCTCCGGCCGCCCTGGGCCGCGCCCTCCTCGAGGCCCCGCCCCCTGCCCCTCGCCCGGCCTTGTATGGTGTCTGTGGCGGCGACCGAAGCGTGCGTGGGGGCTCCAACCTGGGCCAGGAGCTGTGACGTCACTGTAGCGCGGAGAGCCCCGCGGCGCAGCCGGGCCGTGACGTCACCGTGTGGCCGGGACCGGGCCGTGACGTCACCGCGGAGACCGACGAGGGGTGACGTCTCCAAGAAGCCCCTCCCCTTCCCCCGCGAGCGGAAGTCGCGCGAGGCGCAGGGAGACGTGGCGGCATTGGCGGCGCGTGAGTACGAGGAGGGGGTGTCGGTGCCGGCGTTCTGCCCCGTGCGGGGCAGGTCAGCCCCGGGGGCCCGGCGGGGAGCTGGGGGTCCTGGGTGCGTCCCGGCGCGTCCCAGTGTGTCCCAGTGGGGTCCTGGGGCTGCACCGGCAAAGCTGAGGTCCGTGGAGGAGTCCCAGAGAAGAGTGAGGGCCCCGGGGGTATCCCGGGCGGGTGGGCTGTGCCTTGGCAAGTCCTTGCAGGCGATTGAGGTCTTTGGGGAGGTGGCAGCGGGACTGGGGCCTTTAGAGGTTCCTGGGGTGTCCCGGCGTGGCTGGCAGCGCGATCCCCCGGCAGGATGATCACGGACGTGCAGCTCGCCATCTTCGCCAACATGCTGGGCGTGTCGCTCTTCCTTCTCGTCGTGCTCTACCACTACGTGGCCGTCAACAACCCCAAGAAGCAGGAGTGAGGCTGCCTGGGGATGCACCGCACCAGCACCCCCAGACTGGCTCACCCGCAGACCTGCCTGCCAGCTACCCTGCTCCATGGTAACCACAGCAGAGCGGTGCTGCATTGAGACAAGAGGCTGCGCTTCTTCTAAACAAACTTTAACGGAAACACAGTAATACAATATGAAACCGTGTGATGTAAAAATCCCTGACTCCTCCCTCCTGTGCCAGGCCCCTCCGCCGGTCCCGCGGGGAGGAGTGGGGCTGTCCGGGGTGGGAGCCTCCTATCACTGGGAGCTGCTGTCGGCCAGCAGCCGTCGCTGCCATAGGTGTAGGCACGGTGTGGGGTGAGTGGTGCGGTGGCTCCGTGCTGTTGCAGCTTTAGTCCGGCCAAGGCCCGTGGTGGGGGGAGCCCAGCCCTGCACCATGCTGGCGATCCAGGGTGCCAGAGCACGGTCAGGCTTCGGCGCAGAATGAGAGGAGCTGCCGGTAGGAGCTGAGCGAGGGAGGGACCACAGTTGGGTGCTGTGAAGGAGCAGAGGGGCTGGAGCAGTGAGAATGGAGCCCCCCCCTCAGGACCGTGGCCTCTACCCAGGCCCCACCAGCATAGGGCAGAGCTGGGCAGGGGTCCCCATGTCTGTACTGCAGCCCTGCAGGCCATACCTGGGGGTGCAGGACCTTGTCCCCACACAGGAGGAGTCCCTCGGCGCTCTGCACTCCCTCGGGGAGTGCAGGGGGCACCGGGCAGAGCCCTGCAGGGACAGGGACTAGTGTTGGCCACTAGTAGGGCTGTCCCAGGCCTGGGGGTTGTGGGGTCCTGGGCCTGGTGCAGCAAACTGAGGGCACCCAGCATGGCTGGGGGTGATGGTCCCCAACTGCACTGGGCACTAAGTGGGTGCTGCAGCCCCACAGCCCCACGCTGGGCCCTACCTGGCAGAGACTGCGAGGCCTGGGGCCTGTCCTGGCTGGATGTCCTGGCCTGGTGGGCTGTGGTGCTGTTGGTGTGGAGCCCTGGTGGGTTCTGCCCAGTCATTGCCCCTTTCCTCCGCACGGGGATCCTGCTGGGGCGTGGGGGGTGCCTGTAGAGACCCATAGGCCACTCCTGAGGTGGGTGCTGCTGCGGTGGGTGTGCCTCTGCCCAACTCCCCTGCATCTCCAGTCCCACTGTCAGTGTCAGCATGGACTCTGGGCCAGTTCAGGGGCACCCCATGCTGTGGGGTGCCTCCACACCTACCCGGGTTGCTCTGCTCTCCTGGCATCCAGCTTCCTGGGGATTGCCTGTAAAGAGGAGAGGAGAATAGGTGGGTGACCTAGGGAGTGTGCTCCTCACAGGAACCCCCCATGGCTGCAGGGGGCAAGACACCAAGCCAGGCCTTCCCCCCCTGCCCCAGCTGTCTGCAAGGCTCTGGAAATGTGCATGAGGGGCAGAAGCTCCTGGTGGAGCCCTACAGATAGGGTATGACAGCTCACGGTGCTTGTGCCTCCACATTCCCTACCCCACTACCCCCCAGAAGCCCCAGAGACATGAGGCAGCCTCCTCCAGGGTGCAGGGTCCACCCCCAGCACCCTGTGGTACCTGCAGCCGTGCTGGGTCATGATCAGCCACTGGCTCTTCTGCACCTTGCTGGGCTTCCCGTGGACCATGGCTGGTGCCTGTGCTTGGTGCTGTCTGGGTGCCCAATGGCAGGGTCCCTGTGTGACAAACAACATAGAGCTCAGCCTGTGCAGGGCGCGCACTGGGGTGGTGAGGGGCCCCTGGGCTGCAGCAGGGCAGCGGCTGCCTGACCTCAGCACACAGAGCCAGCAAAAGACAGGGTTGGCACACAGACACTCACATGCTGGCAGCACCACCAAGCTGCTGCAGCTCCATAGCCACACTGGAGTGTGCCTAGCCTACAGGCACGATGTATCCCCACACCACTGGGTCAGGCACCATTCCCTGAGGCACAGCAACCATACACTGAGCTCTTGGCCACTGCAGTGTGTGCTTTTAGCCAGGAGAGCTGGGACAGAGCTGCCTGCTGGCCTTGCCATGGCCAGGCTGCTAAGTTGCAAAGTCAAAGTCAAAGAGTGGGAGGAGCTGCTTTGAAAGCTGCTGAGGTGCCAGCAGGAAGGACCATGACAGGACTCAGCAACTCAGCATGAGGCCAGGGCTGCTGGTGGGAACCGGAGCCAGAAGCAGCAGCACCAGGCACGCGTCTCAGTCACCGCAGGACAAGGCTGTGGCCGAGGACCAGGCTTTGTGCCCATGCTGGAGACAGGCAGGACTGGGGAGCCACGGCCCAACCCTGGTTCATGCTCACTGGTGCAATGGGCTTTGAACTAGCTGTGCCAGGCAGACCCAGGAGGCTGATGGGGGGATAGCTCTCCAGGCCCAGGGAAAGTGCCCATCAGCTCCATAGGATGTGGCAAAGCCAGGCTCCTGGGCAGCCTTGGGCAGGTGCAGGGCAAGCATAGAGCCCTACTCCTGGAGAGAGAAGCCCAACTGGCAGCATGCAGAGCACTGGCCCTTGGCATGGCTGGCCATGCTGCTGGTGTTTGACAGGACTAGCCCTATGGGGACACACAACAGTCCCCTGGGGACCAGACAGCATGTAAAATGCCCAAATGAACAATGGGGAACCCCACAGTGAGTTAAGACCTCACACAGGAGTCGGACTGTTGCAAAGCCCATGCTGGGGCAGGTTGGTGACACACACAAGCACTTGCGCAGGGTGGTGGCTTTATGTTCAATAGCTCCTGCTACAACCAAAATGGCACAATTTGGTGATGAACTCCAGCCAGCAAAGGCCAGTGGCAGCCACAGGAGGGTCAGTAGGGTCCTACAGAACTCTCTCCTCACCCTGGCACTTGCAAGGATGGGCAAAAAACAGGTCCAGCCTGGGCTCCATGGGCTTGGCCAATGCTGGAACTGTGGAGGGATCAGGGCTGGAGCATGGGGGGTGTGAACTTGGCAGAGCAGCTCCCTGGGAAAGTGGCTTCTGCCACAGCACTGCATGGCCCAGCCCTTCCCTCCCCAGTTCCACTGCTCCTCAGACAGGGCAGCTGCAGGGAAGGAGATGAGAGCTAGCTCGGTAGTGCCTGCAGCTCTGCTGACCGCTGAACACCCACCGTGTCTGTGGAAACACCAGACCCCACCATAGCCAGGGCTGGCTGGCTGGCACAGTGCATGGATAGTGGGATGGGCCCTCCAGGAAAGTGTTCCTGCCAGGCAGAGGATGCAGCTAGGACAGGGACATGCCTCAGATGCTTTTCAGACTCCAGCTCAAGCAGCAAGTCCCCAGTGGACTGGCCATCACTGTGGTCCCAGTGGCATGCAGCCTCCCCTTGCCCTTAGGCATTGCCTGTGGGGATGTCCTGCCTGTCCCATACAGGCAGAGGTGCACAGGGCAGCACCTGCACAGGATGGGGAAGGATGAGACACGGCTCAGGAGCAGTGGCTTCATCCTCTGCCACTTAACCCCTGTCCTGTCACATCTGGCTGGCGGCAGCCAGGGCTGAGCATTCCCAGTTCCTTCCTGGCAGCCGTGACAGCATCCTGGCACCACTCCAGGATGGGACCACAGGTGGGAAGGCAGCAACAAAAAGCAAAGCCAGGGGTTCAAAGCATTCCTGGCCCACACTTCCCTTGCAGACGCAGCAGTGCTGGGCCCCTCACATGCAGGGAGCCGTGGAAGACCCAGATGAGGCAGGAGGGAGAGCTGTCAGGTGATGCCAGGGCAGGGACAGAAGAGCCACATCCCAGTCCCAAGATGACATCCCACCAGGTGCTGCTCAGCTCTGCTGGCCATTAGTCCCCTTGCCAAGGGATGCCATGCTGGCAGCCAGGAAGCAGAGAGCGCAGGAAGGGAGGCAGACCACCACTGATGTGCCCTAGTGAGATGGGCTCTTCCCTTCCAGCTCCTCAAAAGGTTGCTTCCTGCTCACGTGCCCAGCTGTTACTGACTTCCTAGCAGTGGGGACTGTATCAGTGGGCTGCTCCAGTGGGCTCTGGGGCTCGGTGTGCACGGCAGAAGGACCAGGCGTTACAACGTGCCCATGAGAACACAAACTGTTTATTTCCTCCCCTCAATGTTCTCATGGCAGATGAGACACAGATTCTACAGTGCTGGAAAGCAAACACGGGGGATGAAGCGACGCAAGGAACACAGGCAGAGCATGAGAAGGAAGCTGACAGTGGTAAATGCAGCTGGCTCTTCCCAGAGCAGCACCAGAACACAGACCCTTGGCACAACCACAGCAACACTCACGCCAGTCACACAGGCAGCCCCTCCCCCCTGGAAGCGGCCCCTCACACACTTTCCCTCTTCAGGCTCTGGGATACATCAGAGCAGGGCGCTCACCAGCCCCACAGCAGAGTGGGGCTCCCAGTCAAGCCCCTCTGCTTAGCCTGGGAACCTGTGGGACCAGCCCACAGAGCAGTGCAGGGCACTGAAGCTTCCCCTTCAGCATCAAGCCACTGAGGGGCCCGATCAGTGCTCAGGTCCCTGCCCTAGCGCCAGGAAGCTGGCACAGGGGCACAGGAGCACCTTGCCTTGTTTCAGCAGCCCTCACTGCCAGAATGCAGTGCAGCCATGGGGCTCACCGGAGCCTGTCTCCCAGCTCTGCAGGCAGCTTGGTGCTGCCAACTGGCCCCCACCGGGACAGGACTTGATGCACATTTAAATAGCCCAGTGACTAATTACAGTGCTGCAAGCCTGCCTTGCTGTGACTTGAGTCATGTGCCACAATGTGCCGCTGTGCAGCAGGTGCCTGAGAAGGAAAAAGGCACTTTGGTGTATCCCACAGGCCTTGCAAATAGCTGGAGCTCTGGCAAGGTTTTCCATGCCAGCTTCTGCAGAAGCCACTAGCAGACAGAGTCCCTCTGGTCTCAAAGCAGTGGGCAGCCTCTACCCAGCCAGGGGAGCAGAGCTATGGGGCAGGAGCATAGCTGGGCCACCTCCAGGCAGGAGAAGCCCTGGGTATCGCTGTGTGGTGTCTGTCCTGACCCAGCCAGGGCCACTCTGCTAGTGACAGAGAAAAGAGCTGCACATGGCATCCAGGGCCTTTCCGAGGGGACAGGATGGTGGCTCACACGTACTTCTTCCGCACAAACCCACTTTTATTACGTAAAAGCACACCTTACGCTGGCACAGAGCTCTCCTCAGGGCTGTGGCTTCACACAGCAGCTTGACAGGTCCTGGATCAAGTGCACGAGGGGCTCCCAGCCCAGCTTACCTCTGCCTGGTGCCGGGGCTCTAGTGCTGCGCTTCGGAGGACTCTGGCTCGCAGTGGCCAGACCCAAGGGCCCGCTGCAGCTGAAGGTGAAGCTGGGGGAGACTTTGATCCGTGGTGAATCCTGCTGGCTGCTGCCACTCCCGCTGGTGCCATTGCTGAAGCTCCTTATGCGGGACAAGGCGTTATCAGAGTTTGAGATGGAGATCCTGCTGAAAGGGGATGAATAACAGGGGACTCAGACCAGCTCTGAGGGGAAAGGTCTCCCTCTACCAAACCCCTGCAGCAGTGTGAGGCTGCTGCAGACAACATCTCCGTCAGACCCCTGGACTTCTCTCCAGCAGCTGGTGAGCTGCTGGGGAGGGGAACATCACAAGGGGCTGTCCCTGAGCAGCTGCAGCCCCCAGTCCCCCATGCTGTATATCACTGTCAAGGCAGCAGCACAGTTGCAGAGTTCCCAGTCCCTCCTCCATCCCAGTCTGATCTGGGGAGAAGGAGGGGAAGCAGAAGAGATGCTGTTGCTCTATATGGACAGCATAATCACTGCTCAGGTTACTGGGGCAGGAGAATCCTGAACAGCTTTCCCCTGCATGGCCGTGCGCCACTCTTGCCTGTGATGCCTGAGAGCTGAGGGCACCCACACCTGCAGCTCACAAACTTGGGAAGGACATGCATGGGCCTCAGTGAGGCAGAACAGCAAGCAGATAAACCATGGCCTCAGTAGATGCTGGGTGAGTCACATTTATAATCTCTAACTGGTATTATCCTGCAGCCCATAAGTACATAATGCATCAGGCACTTACATGGAGCTCCTGGGGGGTGTCTTGGAACCTCCTCTCCTCCATGGGCCCCCGCTGGTACCCTTCATGCTGCGCACGTGCTTTAGCATCCAGGCTCGCAGGTTGCTGAGGCAGCTATGCTCTGAAAGGATGATCCGGGGCCAGGGATTGCACTCTGCCATGTCCAGTGCTGCCACAGCCAAGGCTCTCCCAACCTGTTAGGGCAGACGGCAACTGGTGAGAAAGGCTCCGTGAAGGAGCAGCAGCTTCTTCCTCCAAAGGAAACCCAACCCCAAATCACAGACAAACCCCAAGCTTGTTCACAGTCTCCAATGTAGGAGTGTTCCCATAGGGAACTCTGTCTGCACACACATGTGGCAGGGCAAGTGCAGCCCAAGGGACCCACTGCCCCTTGCTGAAGGCACTAGAGGAGCTGCAGCCCCAGGCAGGACACCCTTCCCATGGGCAGGAACCCCCTCACCTGCTCGAACAACTCCACAGTGTATTTGGAGGGAAAGGCAGCCGGGGGCGGTGGGCTAGCCCTCCCATTGTCATGGCAGGCCACAGGGATGGTGTTCACGAAGCGCCCTGTGTTGTAGTTGCACTCCAGTGTGTAGCTGTGGAGCAGAAGGAAGCCCACGTTATATAATGGATCCATGGCTGCTTCCTCTTGGAAGAGGTCTGGGGTGCCTCTCAGACCCTGGTGGCTGGGGCTCTTGCTATGACCTGCTGCCTGGAGACGGGGCTCCAGTGGGAAACTACCAGAACAGGAAGATAATGGAGTCAGGGATCTCCTGAGAAACACAACCTATGTGAGCCCACAGCCCCAGAGAGGGGGCACCCAAGAGTGCTGAGAGGCTGCAAGGCCTTTGTGAGGCTTTACTCGGCCATCTCTGAAAGGTGACAGGGAGGAAGGGGGTCCCTGATGGTTGCAGAAAGGCAAATGCCGCATCTGTTGTCAAAAAACAGCTCAGAAACCAATCATGTCCTGCAGCAGGTTGAGAGGGGATTCTCTGCCTCTGCTCTGGTGAGACCCCCCCTGCAGTCCTATGTCCGGCTCTGGAGCCCCAACATAAGAAGGATGTGGAGCTGTTGGAGCAAGTCCAGAGGAGGGCCATGAAGATGCTCTGAGGGCTGGAGCACCTCTGCTATGGAGACAGGCTGAGAGAGCTGGGCTTGTTCAGCCTGGAGAAGGCTCAGGGCAGACCTTATAAGTCTTCCAATACCTAAAGGGGGCCTACAAGAAATCTGGAGAGGGACTTTTAACAAGGACCTGTAGTGACAGGTTTTAAACTGACAGAGGTGAGATTTAAATTAGATATTAGGGAAAAATTCTTCCCTGTGAGGGTTGTGAGGCCCTGGCACAGGTTGCCCAGAGAAGCTGTGGCTGCTCCATCCCTGGCAGTGTTCAATGCCAGTTGGACCAGGCTTGGAGCAAAATGCTATAGAAGAAAGTGTCCCTGCCCATGGCAGGGGCCTGAACTGGATGAGCTTTAAGGTCTCTTCCAACCCAAACCATTCGATGATTCTTTGAAAAATGACAATCCAGACACAGAGCTGCCAGACAGCCTGACCTCAATCCCCAGAATGTCACCAATGGAGTCCTGCTGGAGCATGGACAGAAGGGCAATAGCACCATCACCTGGGACAGCTTGCATCTGCCCAACAAGACCCCGCATCTGCTTGACACAGCAGAGGCACCAAGTGCCTTCCTGACACCTGCCACTTTTCAGGGTGTCACTGCTGGATTAACAACGGGCTCTTCCCTGCTAGCCACAGCAAACAGCCACACAAGCAGCTACACCAGCACCCCGAGACTCAAAATCTTGGGTATTTGTTACTGCAGGGCTGGTTTAGGTGGATCAGACACTCCCTGACCTTAAGGGAAGCAGCAGAAGTGCACAGTAAGTGCTGAGGAAATGGGGGCAAGAAAGGAGCCAAGAAACCACCGCCTCCGCTGGTAGCCTGGCCCAGCACCAGCCATGGAACCACACCTACAGAGAGCAGCTGTCTGCAGGAGAAGGGATATGGGGGTTTCTGGGGGAAGTCCACGGCTGGCAGGAAGCCTGGCACTACTCCCACGTTTCCTCAAACCACAGATTCTTGGGAAACACAGCATCTACTATGGATGCATTACACACTTTTTGTACTTTTCCCTCAGCACCTGCAACTGGCCAGGGCCAGGAGAGGGTAAGCCAGGCTGTTGATCTGATTGCTTCAGTAATTTTTATGTTCCTAGCAACCACAACAGGCCAAAAATAACCCATTTGTTGCTAGAGGGAGGCATGTGGCTGCTGTGGATCAGATAAATATCCTCAACTCACTGAATCACAGAGTGGTTGAGGCTGGAATCTTGCATGGCAATCTTGCGTGCGAAGTCTGGGCAAGCAGAGCCCATTGCAACTCAACAGGCTTTAATTACAGCTCAATATGAATATAAACATCTAAGAAATAAAAGAATTCCTTCTGGGAAGTCGTGCACAAGAGTTCTACGAGAGTGAGGACACGAAGCCAGAGCAGCTGCAGGAGGGACGTGACGAGATGGGGGGGTATGGGAGGAAAAGAAGCCAGGCTACGAATCTTGTCCTTTACAAGGGTATGTAGGGACAGGCCAAGGGGGAATGGCTTTGAACTGACACAGGGGAGATTGAGATGAGATCTTAGGCAGAAGTTCTTCCCTGTGAGGGTGGTGAGGCCCTAGCACAGGTTGCCCTGAGAAGCTGCTGCTGCTCCATCCCTGGCAGTGTTCAAGGCCAAGTTGGATGGGGCCGGGAGCAACTTGGTCTAGTGGAAGGTGTCCCTGCCTGTGGCAGGGGGTTGGAACTGGATGAGCTTTAAGGTTCCTTCCAACCCAAACCATTCTGTGATTCTATGAAGCAGAACAACACCTGTGGCACAGGAACGTGGCAGTGTCTGGTGCAGCCGGGTCCTGGCCTCAAGGCCAAGATGAACTGGTGAAATCTTCACCCTTTTGCCAGTATTAGTTTTTGTCACAGGATGATTTATTTTCACACAGAATACTAAAACCTATGAAACTCAGAAGTGGGGGAGTTCATATTTAATACTTTAGGAGAATCAGCTCAATGCAATAAACATTTGTAATACCTTCTGTGCACACTGAGACCCAGTGCTCCTCTCAGCCAGTCCCACCCCCACCAGAGAGCCATGCAGGACACAGCTGTCCCCTAGAACCAGGTTCAACTTTCCTTAACATCCTGCATACAGTGAGACCCTTTTCCCTCTTCCACAACAGAGGCGAGCCAGCCAGAGCAGCTAGCATGAACGCTCTGTGAGCACGCAGAGGTTTGCCCACCTGTGGATGATCCCCAGGGCTTTGTAGATGGCCACTCGCCCGCTGCCCTCCTTTGACTGCCCGTCCCGCTTGTCTTTGGCGTACATGTTCTTCTCCGAGAAGTTGCAGCCCATGAAATCGAAGTAAGGTGAGTTCAAGGAGATGAGTTTGGGGAAGAGCATGTTCTCCACCTGTGATGCACAGAGGGGCACATGGGTGACTTACCGAGGGCCCATGGCTGTCCCTCCTGCTACAGTACAACCAGTACCAAGTCCTGAGATGTGCTGGGGCTTCAGAGCTGTGCCTGCTCTGCCCAACACCAGCGTCTCACAAGCTCAAGTCCTTCCCTGGAGGCTGCTGCCTGCCATCTGCCCATCTCCAACAGCGAGAGGCAGCAGCTGGGCTCTCACACAGCCTGCTTATGGATAGCAAGGGGCCTGGCAGCATAGCTCTTCCCCATACTCTGGTTCCTTAGGAGAGGAAGGGGCAGCTCCTCTGTCCTGTCCCCACCAGCTCGCAGGGTGAAAGCCAAGACCAATGTTACGGTCCAACCAAGTTTCTGTGTGCTGGTAGGGAAACTGGCTGACTGGCTGCTTTCCAAGGGTAGTGGTAAACCACTCCTTTTCTGTCACCAGTGGGGTCCCCCAGGGATCGATACTGGGCCCAACGCTGCTCAGTGTCTTCATGAAAGATCTGGAATGGGATCAAATGTACCCTGATGAAACCTCCCAATCATCCTAAACTGATTGGGGAAGTAGACACTTTTGAAGGAAGAGCCACCCTGCAGGATGACCAGGAGAGGCTGGAGGAGTGGGCTAAGAAGAACCTTATGGAGCTCAAAGACAAGTGTCAGGTCTTGCACCTGGGAAAACTCAATCCAGAAGTGCAGCACAGGCTGGGATATGCCCGGCTGGGGAGCAGCTCAGCAGAAGGGGACCTGGGGGTCCTGGGTGACACAAGCTCCACAGGGGTGAACAGTGTGCACCAAAGAAAACCAACAGGATGTGGGGGAACATCAACAAAGACATCACCAGCAGAAATAAAAATGTCATTGTCCCACTCAGCATTGTCTATTGGGAATACCACATCCAGATTATTCCCCACCATACAAAAACCAAGATGTGGATGGGCTGGAGAGGGTCCAGAGAAGGGCCACAAAGACGAACCAAGAACTGGGCAGCTATGTGAGGAAAGGCTGAGAGAGCTGGGCTTGTTCAGCCTGGAGAAAAGAAGGCTGAGGGGAGACCTTATCTGCTTGTTCCAGTATTTAAAGGGTGGCTACAAAGAAGACAGAGAATCCCCTTTTACAAGGAGTCACATGGGAAAGATAACGGGTGATGGGCACAAGTTACTAATGGAAAGATTCTGACCAGATACAAAAAGACGATTTTTCACAATGGGAAAAACCATCCACTGAAATAATATCCCCAGGGAAGTGGTGGATTCCCCAGCGCCAGACACGGTTAAGATTTGGCTGAATAGGGTGCTGGGTCATCAAGTCTAGGTCATGCTTTGCCTAGAAAGGTCAGACCAGACAACCCCTGAGGTCCCTTCCAACCTGTGATCCTACGACCTGCTGCTGCCATTCCAGACACAGGCCAGGGAGAGGAGGAAGAGAAGGAGAACAGCACACACACACACACACACGACCTTCTGGGCACAGAAGGCAGGGTAGGCCTGAGGTGCACCAGCCCTATCCTGACAAGGAGCTCCCACCCCCTCTCCCAGCAGTGGGAAGGAATGCTTGGAAGACTGGAAGGAGGCAGAGCAGTGAGGGGGTCCCAGCTTGCACCACCACCTCCATACTCTTATCTCCTGCCCTCACCTGATCATTTTCATCACTGAAACTGTTGCCATACATGAAGCAGCCACGCTTGGAGGCGTGCCCATGGAGATCAACGTAGTAGGCCAGCCCGCTGTCCTGGGGCAGGATGGCTTCAGGGAGAGGTGTTGGAGGCCTCTGGGCTTCATCCTTACAGTGCTCTAAGGTGGGGCTTGAAGAGAGAATCCAGACAGCTCGGTCTTTGCTGCCCAGGTGGGAGGGCGGCACTCCCGAGAGCCGGGCTTCCTGAGAGGGGCTGAGGTACATGCTGGCACGCCAGGCCGTGGGCAAGTTGCGGAGGTTATTTGCTTTCTCCAGCTCCGAGAGGGCTGCCTGTGATGATGGGGTGCTGCTGTGGATGGAGTGGTTGTAGGATTTTGTGCTTAATGAGCTGGTACTGAGTGGGGAGATGTATGTCCTCCAGTCGGGAGAGCCTGGCAGGACACGGCTGTGAACGTGGTGGTACAGGAGGATGGCTTTGGCTCCATACACCGCAGGGTGCAGCTCGGCATCAGGGTTGAGATACTGGCGGTTCAGGTTTACCCCACGGGAGTCAGTTCTGTAGAAAGAGCAGAGGAGAGGTCCTTTGTGCAGCACCATCCGTTCTGTGAAGGCAGACTGACTTTGTCTTGTAATGGCTGAGGCTTTGGGCTCTATCCTGGCCAAGTGGGCAGAGACTGGCGCAAAGCAGCCAAGAACCACTCTTCTGGAGGGGCACTTGCCACAGTGAGACAGAGCCCTGAGTGATCTCCCTCTTTTCTGGAGCCAGCCCAGCTCCAACGTGCAAGGACAGCCAGGATAGGGCAGCACCTCAGTGCCTCAAAGGCACAGGGCGGTGCTGCTCACCGAAGCAAGAAAGCCCTGACCTGGGAGGTGACCTATACAGGTGTCGTGGTTTAAACCCAGTCGACAAATCAGCCATGCGGCCCTCACTCATTCCCCCACCCTCTCCTGGAGGGATGGGGAGGAGAATCGAAAGAATGAAACTCCCACGGGCTGAGATAAGAACAGCCCAGTAACTAAGGTATAACACAAACCACTACTGCTAACACCAATAATAATAATGATAAGGGAAATAACAAGGAAAGAGAATACAACCGCTCCCCACCCACCGACCAATACCCAGCCTGACTTGAGCAGTGATCTAGCCCTTCCGGGTGACTGCCCCCAGTTTATACACTAGGCATGACATGCTGTGGTATGGAATACCTCTTTGGTCAGTTTGGGTCAGGTGTCCTGTCTCTGTTTCCTCCCGGCTTCCCCT
>WYDI02030119.1:0-19553 GCA_009867235.2 Psittacus erithacus
TGCTCCAGTGGAAGGTGTCCCTGCCCGTGGCAGGGGTTGGAGCTGGAGGAGCTTTAAGGTCCCTTCAACCCAAACCACTCCGTGGTCCTATGGTTCTGTGAACACAGACACAGCCTCCCAGCCACAGCCACCACCACCTGCCTCCAAGGATGAACCTCTGGGATTGCAGCCGGGTGCTGAGGACCAGCTGCAGGATGGCTTTCATGGCAAACCACCCTGAGCGATGCCAGAGCTCAGAGCTTGGTCCCCCTGACCTGGCTGCTGTCACCCCTCAGAGGCAGCACCTGTGCTTGCTCCAGGCCTGCAGCAAGTGCTGGTCCTGCCCTGCCCCATGCCCATTGCTGAGCCTCCTGGTTATTTGTCCCACTCGTGTTTGCTCCTGCTGCTGAAATCAGTGCTGCTGCTCCTGGCTCTGCGAGGCTCAGGTCTCCCAGGACGCTCACCCGGAATCCCTGCAGGAAGCTCACACTCGGCAGATGCTTCCTCTGCACATGGCCAAGCAGAAGGCCCTGGGCGCTGTTTAGGGTCTTGGTCTCTGCTTTTGCCTGGAGAAAGGGATTAGCACAGCAGCTTGAAGCTGCTCCTGTCACCCTGGGCATGTGCTTTTAGACAGCCTGCATTTAGAGATGTGGAAGGTTGCTGCAAGCCCTTCATTTATACTGGAAAAAGCGGGGAATTGGGTATTGAGCTGAACGTGTGCATGCTCCTGTGGGATGAGAGCCTTGGCAGCCCTGGCTGTGCTGCATCAGACCCTCCGGCTGGCAAACTCAGGGTTTCCATGAGTTGGGGCTGTACTCAGCCATGGTGTGTATCCGCTCTGCACCTCTCCGAGCACATCCCTGCATGGCAATAGGGCTTTTAGGGTTGGTGAGGAGCCCCTTTGATGGAAGAGCAGGGGTTTCAATGATGCTCTGAAATGGACCCTTTGGCAGTCCCTGGTCTGAAATTCACTTTGGTTCCTGCTGGTTTAGTACATTTTGTCCCTGGTGGGCATTTGGTGAGTGTGTTATTGAACTGCAGGAGGCTTAAAATCGCCTCACGTTGTACCTCATAGGAATAGGTTTGCTTTATCAGTGACTGCACCTAAATCCCCAGGCAGCTTCTGTCTGCGGCACTGGAGCTGTTCCTGCTGGGATGAGCCCAGTGCCTGCTCTGTTTTTGTGGAGGAGCAGCACACACGGCGCCAGCAGCCTGCTGCAGGGCTCCGCTGCTTCCTTCTCCTCCAGCCCAGTACGCAGCCTCGCTGCTCCAGCAAGAGGGTAATGGAAATCCCCCAGTAAAAGGTTTCCTGATGTTTTACAATGCTGGAGCACAAGCGCTCCCGGAGAGAGGCCTGTGGCACTGTTAATCACAGCAGTACTTGGAGCAGCTACTGTGCCCGGCACCGCACAAGGAGCCGAGCAGGGAGCAGGGGTCCTCCTATAGCAGAGCCCTGCAGCATCTCCATGCTCCAGGGCTGGGACAGAGGGGTGGCCACGGGCAGGAGCCTCTCCTCAGTGTATTCTGCATTAGCAGCTCCCAGCAGGGCTCCGCAGATCCGGGAATGCAGTGCAGAAGCTGGTGGAAGGAGTCAGACCTCAACAATGCTGCGGAGAACTCTGCTGCCAGATTGGCTTTTATGATTCCATTTTTCTCAGCGCAGTTTATGGGTTGGGGATTCTGCAGAACTTGGCACTCGGGGAGGGGCTCAAATGAGGACCTTCTGCTTCGGAAATCTGACTTAGTGCAGCCTGCTTTTATTGCTTCAAGGATTAGGCAGAACAAAGTGGCTCTGCCTGTGCATGTGCGGAGACGTTTGCCGGCTGGAGGAGCGTGAGACACCCTGTGGCAGGCGCGATGACCGAGCGGTGCGTGCATGGGTTCTGCTTCCACGCAGGGTTTCACGCGCTCATACAGCGCTGTCTATGCCTTGACAACAGGGACAAGTCCTCAGTGACAGGGTTTAGGGGTGGACTTGGCAGTCTTGCGGTAAAGGATGGACTTGATCATCTTAAAGGCGTTTTCCAACCTGGCTGATTCCATGATTCTATGAAACACTGCTTGGAAAGACAGTGGGAAAGGGAGATTTTCCCAAAGAGAATTCCCAGCCCTGCTAGCAGTGGTTCTGCACTGCTTTCCTCCCACTGCAGAGCAGGCAGGGAGCTGCAGGCATGGGGGTCACCCAGAGCAGGCAGGACCATATACGCAGTGCAGAGGCATTGTGTTCAGGAAGCACAAGCATTGGATCCATCTTTGTGTGCCTGGAAATGGGAATAACGATGCCACAGAGCTGAACGTGCTGTGGGTTTGGTATTGCTGGTCCTTCAGCATCACCAGCTTGCAGCTCCTGTGCAGCCCTGACCCGGTGGGGTTTTGTGCCGAGGAGCCACTCATCAGTGCTCACCTCTTTGCCCCTTTCCCTTGCTGCTGCCCAATGAGGCCAGCTCTGGAGATGCTCTGACTGGATGAGGCTCCTGCTCTGCACACCCGCTGAGGCTGGTTCCTGACACCCGTGTCTCCTGGAGCTGGGGAACAAGGGAGGATGTGCACTTGGGAGCCCGCTGGCTCTGCTCCCTCGCTGGGCTGGGCACAGGCACAAGTGGGGCTGCGAGCTTCAGATCTCTCAGGGAAGCTTTGCCTGCCGGAGGCTTTTGCCAAGGGAGGGCAAGGCACGCAGAGAGATAAACGCGCGTGTGTGTGGGCTCCTGCTTGTGTGAAAGATGCCTCCCCTCCTGCTGGCTGCGTCCCACCTCCGAGGTTCAGCCAGGCTGGAGGAGCAGCTTGGATGCTCTCCAGGGCAGGGCTGGACTGTGGAGGGTGCAGGGGCTCATGGTGGCAGCAGTGCCTCCTGATCACTGCACCAGCATCACCCATCCTGCTGCTGCTGGATGCTGGCCAGGGGGATTTGGTGGGCACTGGGGAGCTGAGCCACCCTCTGATGGGATGGCTGTTCCTAATGCTGGTCTTCTCCTGCCCCTGCATAGTCTCCTTTACCTCCCCTGTGGTACCCAGTGGGATTTGTCCCCCTGCTCTGGCTGGCTCATTGTGCCTGGAGTGAGGACCATTATGTGCCCCACAGACCCCATCCTCGTGGTTCTTCTCTCTATAGGAGCCCACTCTCATTTCCTCCTCCTCTTCCTCCTCCCACACCCTTCCCTGCACCTCTGATATAGATCCAGTTGCCATTGTCATTATTTCAGGGGCTTGACAGAAGTTTACACAAAGGCAGGTTGGGGAATCTGCTGGTTGCTGCCACAACCAACCTCTCTGGAGCCTTTCCTGGGGCTGAGATGCTGCTGGGACCAAACCAACCCAGGTGAAACCCTGCGAAACCCCATCTCCTGCAGGCAGAGACACTTCTGAGACCTGTTCTTGCACTTTCAAGATATACAAGATGCCCCTAAATAGACCACCAGGGTGAAATTCAAGTTCTCTACCCAGCTGCTGGCCCTGTCAGCCCCAATCCCCCTGTGCTCAGAGCTGATGTCCAGCCGCTGTTGGCAGCAGACCTGGCGCTTCCTGGGGGTTCATTACTGCTGCTGCTGTAATTGGACTTTGTCCTGCCTCCAGCCCTCACACAAGCATCTGGTCCTTCTCTCCCAGACGCAGGAAAGCTTTGGAGAGCCCGTTTACATTATGGCTAGCCTGATACCTTCAGCAAGAGGCAATATATCAGCAATTTAGTTATTGAGGATTAGGTCTTGAATACCCTGGGGATATAATGTTGGTCTTTCTCACCTTGTGTGTAGGAGGACTAATGGTAAATTATCTGGATGGTTTACATTTTCTGGTTTGTATTGGAGCTCCCAAGGACCAATTTATCCTGATGGAACTGCAAACACGGCTTACTGTCATCTCGGATGCAGGGGCCACGTCTCTCCAGTAATGAATTCAGAGCAATTCAGGTTATCCCAAATTCTTCCTGTCGATGGGATAATGGCATAAATCCTGCTGATGTTTAGACTGGAAATTGTTTGCAGCAACCTGAGCTTGACTGATGGCTGCAATAGCCGAAAGAGTCATAATCTGTGTCCTGAGGTGAGGGTGGGAAGAGCTGGAAGCCCGGCCCTTGTGCTGCAGCCTCTGCTGGTGGGCACACCGCAGACACTGAGTGCTTGCAGGGAGGTTTTGAAACACGGGGATCGTGCTGATGACCAGCATCCAGGATGCCAGGAGCTCCTCCGTGCTGAGCCGGCAGCTGCGGCTCTCTCTGGGCTAGAAAGCAAAGAAACAAGGAGGGAAAAGTGCGTGCTTGCCTGCTTTGTGTTGAGCCTCAGTGTTTCCCATGGCACCTCCCTGCTCTTACACTGAACGAGCCCTGAGAGATGGGGTACGTGGAGGCAGCACAAGCTTCACGCTGGCTCTTGGCACGCTGGGGCTGTGTTTGCTCCATCAGAATATCCCTGCTGCTGTCCCCACACTGAGGGGACTTTGCCTAAACTGTGAGTGTTGTGTCAACACCCGGAGCAGGCTCAGCCTGTGCTTGCTGTGACTGCGCTTTACCTGTAAAGCCGCTGCAATTAAAAGCAAGGGGCAGCACTGTGCTCCCTCCAGAGCAGCTGGCGCTCAGCACTCATTTAGGGACAGTTTGGGCCATGCTGTGCTGACGCTGCTCTGCGCACACCAGGTAGCACCCATGGGGCCCCCTCTGGCTGTGCCATGCTGTGCATTGCCGTGCATTGCCATGCTGTGCCATGCCACCCATCCGCAAGATCCCTCTTCTCCTGGCTGCTTCACCCCAGGTCCCTGCACATCAGCAGGATGCAGAGGGAGGCTGCGGGACTGGGGTGGGATCCCCTCTCTGCTCCGCTCAAAGCTCCCAACAGCCCAGCTCAAGCACTTGCCAGTGTTTATAAAGCTGCCTGCAGCAAACAGCCTGGAAGTGCAGAACAAGGCCGTGTTTATACAAGCAGCTAATTATTTATTTGAGAACCCTGCGGATGGGCTGTGGGCTGTAACGACAAGCACATGGGCAGCGCTGTGCTCCTGCCCCAGCAGCGCGCCGCAATCACTGCAGGCACACGAAGAGGTCAAAGCCATCGGGGCACATGTGAGCCAAAGCTGCCATGAGGTGCTCGCTCCGGGTCACGTCTTGGCATCAAAGCACATGCTGCTGCAAGGCTCAGTGGTACCCGGCTGAGTCGGGATGCTGCCAGCTCACCACCGCTGCTGTGGGCAGCCCTCTCTGGTCAGGTATTTTGCTGCTGTGGCTGTAACCACCTTACAGACAGTGGCCCTTTGGCCACCCCATGGTGGGCATGGAAAGGGGCTGGAACCCCAGGGCCCACGTCTGACACTCAGGCGGGCTGCAGCCGGGCATCATTCCAGCACCATCACTATTGGCCATTTGGGGCATCGGCGACTGCGCAGTTGTTATAAAGGGATTATATCCATTTTCTGTTTCGAGTTCACAGAGTGAATGCTGTTGTCTTTATTCCCACACAATGGCAGCTGTTGGCAGGGCTTCCCACTGCCTGGCAGTGCCAGAGCTCTTGGTGCAGCCCTGAGGTTGCCTTTCCTTCCCACCAGCCACAGGGCACATGGAAAACCACCTCCTGGCTTATTTCACACACACTGCTCCGCACCAGCCCTGCTTGCACTGCCTCTGCCCTGGAGCAGGAGCAAGGAATTGGATGCTCCAGGGTGAGGACAGGGCACACGATGGCTCCCGGGTTGGCTGTGCCTGCAGCCCTGGTTGCCATCCAGCAACTTGCTGCCGCACTGGGCTTCCCTTTGCACTCCAAGACGCCCATGCAAAGCAATTGGGCATCTCATCGCTGCCTCTTGGCGAGGGCAGCGCATGGCACTTGCTGCCCAACGCCGGGCTTCCTCCACTGGCCCTGGAAGGGCTGGCGAGCCCTGGGCAGAGCCCGCACTCAGCCCCGCTCAGCGCTGCCTCTGCCTGCGCAGGCAGCGCTGCCCCTTCCCTGCGGCTCCGGGGGAATGGGAGGTTTGGAAATTCCCTCGGAGCAGAACGCGGCATTTTGGGCAGCTCGCGGGACGATCCCGCCCTGTCCCCAGACAGTCCCGGCTCCGGCTTTGGGGCTGCAGCTCGCTTTCTGCTCGGCTCGACGACCAGCCCCAGAGGTGCCCACTTGATGGGAAACATCTTGTGCGCTTGGCAGTGCGCAGAGGCCATCTGCTCCTCTAGGAGGGGCGGCCGAGGGGGACTGGCACTCTTCTAAACAACTTACAGCTATAACCGTACGCAGCATCGGCAGATGGCAAAGCCGCGTCGGGCGTTGCGGCGTGCGCTCGGTTATTGAGCAACACAGTGACTTATGGATGAGGTTGGGGGGCGATTCGTCCCACTCCGGGGGCTGCTGTCTGCCTGCACCCACTATGTGCTGCTCCCTCGGTTCACCCCACAGCTTCCGTGCTTGCCCGCTGCGGTACCGAGCCCAACCGTTCCGGGAACGATGTCGGCTGTTGAGTTAATCTGTTCTCCTCTTCCTTTGCAGTCCCTGCGAGTGCACTTGGAAACTGCAAGCAGCTAACGCTCGCTGCCAGAGCCCCCCGATGGGACTAGAGCCAAGCTCCTGCGCTCCTTACGGGGATGAAGGTAGAGCCATGTTACCTGCTACCTAAGCTCGCTGTCGCTGATGTAGTTTGTGGATATGGTCCTGTACCAGGCTTCGCGCGGAGACTCTCAGCTCTGATCCCGCCCGAGACGTTTTAGCAGCAGCAGACAGAGATCCCCAGTTGTGGAGCGGGCTCCTCCGACCACCCTGCGACGGAGGGGCTGCAGCGCTGGAGAGTTACTATGCAGCTTGGACTGTTTGTGGTGGTGGTTTTTCTAAGCTCCATGGATCTAACAGGCAGCAGCAAAGTGGTGAAGGGCAAGAGGCAAAGACGAAGTATGTATGAAACGCTTTTCTTCTCTACTTCTTCTCATGGTGCTGTGTGCTTCGGGCACATGGTGAACGTGTTTTACCAACACAGAGAGCCAGGGGTGCCCTGGGAGTGCTTGGAGCAGCCCTAAATCACACTCCCATTCAGAGAGGTGCATTGCACTGCCCCACATTGGGCCTGACACAGGCCAAGGGGTGGCCCAGTGCGACCCGAGGTGCATGGAGGTTTAAGCACCCCTCCGGCCTGGATGGTGCTTGGCTGGTCCCAGCCTGGGGCTCCGTGCAGGGCAACCAGGCTGCGTCGGCGCAAGAGCAGCGGCGCGGGTTTGCCCTCGTTTATGTAAGCTCGCTTGTAGAACTGTTTTACATTAAAACCCGTTCAAATTAAATTATAGAAAAATGATTTTCTATTAAACTGGGGCTGCTAAGCCCTGTGAGAACAAGGGAAACTTGACGTCACGGCTAATGCTATAAAGTGCAATTTCCAGCGAGGGCCCAGTTTATACCTTTGCCATAGAGGCAGACCTTGGCTCCGAGGCCCAGCGCTGCAGGAGGAATGGGGCCGCATCCCCTGGGAATCACTCCATAGGAGGGGCCAAGGCCCAAAATCCCGAGGGAACATCCCAGAGCAGACCCAGCAAACCTCCTTGCACTGAGCATCTGCCGGGATGGGGACCCCCTCTGCTTTCTGTGTCATTTTCCATGCCTGAGGACCCAGCGATGGGGCTGGGACAGGCAGCAGGGGAGCTGCCGGGGTCTCGGGTCACTGGAGGGGGAAAGGACGGCTTTCCTACCTCTTGGTCTGGCATGTGAATGCTGTGGTGCTCTGCGCTTGCTTTTGAAGGGTAGTAAACGTGGTATTTAAAAGAATACATCTTTTTAAACACACAGCTTTTCTATAAACAAGGACACTGCTTGCATAATAAACTAATAAAAATAACCTGCATTCTAGCCTGCAAAGAATGCTATTGGTTTCAAAACAAGCAGCATTTTTATATGATAATTAAAAGCAGAAAACTCTCTCAAGACATGGGATTGAGCATTTTTCTTGGACTGAATTTAGGAGCTGAGAACACATCTCTATTTTGGGGGCAGTGAAATCTCCTGCACTGCCAGATATAGTTAACATAAGCAGGGTCACAGCGAGATCTAGCTTGGGACGCGGCCTGGCTCGAAGCACAGCACAGAATTAGTCAGATGCTTTTGCTCCAGCACCCCTTGGCTCTGGTCCCCACTCGTCCCGCACCGTGCCCATGGCTCGGCTGAGCGGCACCGCCTGCTCCAAGAGGGGACATGGCAGGGATGTGCCGGTCCCCCCGGACACGTGTCCCCTGTGGGTGTGTGCGCAGTGGGAGACAGAGCTGGGACCCTCTTGAGCTGGTGGCTGCTTCTGGGTGCTGCTGCTGCTGTTGTGACCCTCACACTTGTGCTTGATGCTGGTGCCTGTGGGCATTGGAAGCGGCGCTGGGAGCACATCAGTGCAGCAGGACCCCAGCCCTTGGCCTGCCCCGGTCCCTGCCCTTCCTGATGGTGTTTTGGGGTCAACCCCAATGCGTGCAGAGCACAGCCATGCACACAGGCACTAACCACTGCCTCTCCTCTTGCCTTTCCAGTTAGCACCGAGCTGAGTCAGGGCTGTGCCAGAGGCTGCGACCTGTGCTCCGAGTTCAATGGGTGCCTGAGATGTTCCCCCAAACTCTTCATCCTTCTGGAGAGGAATGATATCCGGCAAATTGGGATTTGCCTACCATCTTGTCCACTGGGATACTTTGGCCTTCGCAATACAGACATGAACAAGTGCATCAGTGAGTATGGGAGGGAATGGGTGCAATGCAGGAGGGTGGCACTGCTTTGAGGGGCTGCCTCCAGCAAGGTGAGATGCTCTGCCTGTATCAAAGGGCAGAAGGCACCAATTTGCCCAGGGAATAACCCCATAATATATGCTGTCAGACTGACCCCCTCCTTCTCTATGGGGAGGAAGGGGAAGATACTTTCAGCTTTTAAGGTACTGCCCCCACAATTACCTTTTCCACCTCCTCTGCCCGTTCGTCATAGCCAAGCATCTCTCTGAACCACGATCCTTGGCCTGGGGCTGCCTCTTTCAGCCAGAGCAACAGAAGGAAGCTGGACATGGAAAAATACGATCACTTCCCTTCAGTTTCACGCAAACCACCCTCATGGCCAGATTTCCATCTAACCCCAGCTCTTTGCAGCCCATATTGTAGCTTCAGCTGGAGCTGTTGGCATGGGACTTCATTCTTTGCACTATCCCACTCTGGCTGAGCGTTGCTCAAGCTGAACGTCAGCCCAAACCTTTTCCACTCTGATCCCGATTCGGATCTGGCAGCAGCTGCTGCTGCCTATGGGAGCTGCAGCACAGTAGCTCTGTCCTGTACCAGGGAAGGATGCAAAGACAGCCAGGCCTGGCAGGACATTCAGAGACTTGCCCTGGCTGTTGGCAGAGCCCCTGGGGCTAGGAATGAACTCCACTTAGCAGTCAAGAGCTTCCTGAGCTGTTTGTTCACATCAGGCTACATGATGGCTTTGTGGTTGGTTGTTTTTCCCCCACAGAATGCAAAATTGAGAACTGTGAGTCCTGTTTCAGTCGAAACTTTTGCACAAAATGTAAGGAAGGTTTGTATTTGCACAAAGGGAGATGCTACGTCACATGCCCCGAAGGCTACTCTGCTGCCAACGGCACCATGGAGTGCAGCAGTCCTGGTAAGTGATGCTTGGGCATCTGCTGGGTCCAGTCGCATGAATTGCTGCAGCATGGGTTAGGGGAGAAAACAAACCCCTCAGAGACAGTGGCAAGGAAGGGGGTGCTTGAAAACGTAGGAAGCTGCTGGGGAAATGCACATCTATCCAAGCCTAAAGTGGGGGAGAAGCTGATGGTGCAGGGAAACAAGAGTTACTGCTGGCCTCTCTTGTTATCTGGCAGCACAATGTGAAATGAGTGAGTGGGGGCCTTGGGGGCCCTGCTCCAAGAAGAGGAAGCTCTGTGGCTTCAAGAAGGGCAACGAAGACCGAACGCGGCGGATCCTGCAGGCTCCCTCCGGAGACGTGTCCCTGTGTCCGGCCACCACCGAGGTGCGGCGATGCACGGTGCAGAAGAGCCAGTGCCCCGAAGGTGAGCACACACGGAGTCATACAACGGTTTGGGTTGGAAAGGACCTTGACATCATCCAGTTCCAGCAGTGAGGCAGCCGAGCAGTCAAAGTTGGATGCCTGTGCGCTGCAGTGGTGGGAGTCATCTTCTCCTCTCCTAGAATGCTTAGGTCTGAGTTTTCCCAGGAATTAGAGTGTTTTCGGGATGAATGGTGGTTTGGTCATCCTCTTATGGGACGGACAAGATTTGCAGCTGGGTTGAGTGCTTAGGGCAGTGACTAACACCACTGTGGTCGAGCTGTTCCTCTGATGCACACAGCAGCTTTAGCTCGGGGGCTTGGTATGCAGCCCTGGAGAAGTGCAAGTGTTCACACTTCTGCTGCAGACTGACAATTACAAAGCTAAATCCAGATTTGATCCTTCTTCCCCATTTGTATTTAGGCAGCAGCTCACAATGCAGAGCATAGGCTGGCAGATAGGGCAGCACTCAAGCACCTCTGTGCATGGGGAGGGGAGCAGGACCTTTTGGCCACTGTCAGCAGCAGTGGGCCATGGGCTAGCTCATGAGAGAGCCTCATGGTGCCTGTTTGCTTTACCGCAGGGAAAAGGAAGAAGAAGGAAGAGCAAGGAAAGCAAGATAATGCAAATGGGAACAGGAATCGGAAAGACACCAAAGACGCTAAGTCTGGCACCAAGAAGAGGAAGAGCAAACAGAGAGGGGCTGTGGTCCTCACCACGTCCGCTAGCCCTGCCCAGTAGCTGCCCCTTTATGACACCTGATGGCAAGACTTCATTGCTGCTATGTATATGAAAGCTTTATTGAACCAGAGCACTGCTACACAACACATACACATGTCCAGAAAGACAGACATATACTCCCCGACTGACCCACAGACCCAACAATGCACAAGGAGGCTGCACACACCCACACCACCCAGGACCACAGAGGTACGCTGCTGAGAAGAGGAGTGGAAGCACACACGGAGGAATGCTCATCTCCCCATGGCTCCACAGGCATGCTGCGGGGAGGAGAGGTGGAGTACGAGTCAGTGAAGGACCCAGAGACTTCATGACCAAAGGCCTCAACTCGAGACCGGGTGCACGGCCCCAGTGCAGCACGGCTGCAGCCACAGGGATGAGACTGGACCCATGCGGCCGCTCTCCCCAACCTGGGACCCCGACTCACACAAAGGCAGTGGCCTCTTTCTCTTTCCCTTGCCCTTTATTTTGTGTTTTAAGCTGTATGACTTTATCATTGCGAATACATGTTACATGTTTGTGGTAAGAGGTCAGTGGTATCTGCCCTGAATCTGCTTCAAAAGAGTTATTTCGAATTAAAAACAAAAAAAAACAAACCCCCAAAACCCCAAAATGACAACCAGCTTCCTGAGTGTGTGGTTCATGCCTTGGCCCCTATGGAGGCTGCTGTCCCACAGGACAGAGACTCACTTGTGGAAGGGAAACTCACCAAAGTTCTAAGAAAAGCCCAGATTACGTTGCCAGCTGCACTGCAGCCGCCCATCAGCCATCCTGTGCCCGCAGGACCCCAGCTGTGCTCCACGGAGCCCCTGAGGAATTCCCCCACTGAAGGATGCTGTTAACATGCAGCAGCTTGAGAAAAGGAAAGGTTACAACAGACCGCAGGTTGCAGAAGCACTGTGACTCTGCTCGTACAATCGCAGCAGCAGGACTCCATCCTGGGCTAGGGACAATGCTTGTCCGCCTGTCTGGATGCCACGCTGGCATGTAGCAGGAGGGAAGGCAGGCAGGAGGGGGAAAGGTTGGGCTCTGCAGACGAGAAGCACACTTAGGTTTTTTAGGAACTACTGGTCTGCATGGCTGGAATTCCCTGGATTCAGCACAAATTGCTCCTGAGTGGCAAGAGCCGACAACTGGGTCGAGGAACTGGGATGAGGACCGTGCGGGATGGAGGCTTAGTGGGACCCGTGTGCTTCTCTACATGGAGAGCTCTACCCTCGGCAGTGTCACGAGGTGGCATCCTGCTCAGTTTCCCTTCTGTTGTAAAATGTGCTTCCTCCATATAAATGTGTGCAGCCATTTCATTCCTCTATAGTTTAGCAAAAGCCCTCTGGTCCTGAGGGATGGAGTCGGGATGTGCGTGGGGTGGATCAATGACATGCTGCTGAAGCTCCCAGCCCCCCTGGTAAGGTGACGGGCAGGGAAAAGCTCACCCCAAAGCTAAACCTGGTGAATACAACCTCCGCTGTGCTTGTTCTCACACCACCTCCTCTGCTCTGTGGTTTGGGAGGGCAGAGCGAGCCAGCGAGCACGTGGGGATGGCTCTGGAAGAGCCCCTCTCGCTCCAATGGGTTGCCTGCCTGCATTCAGCAGTTCTGGTCCTCTCCTGTGAAGAGCTGGTGGTTCATGGCACTCACCGAGGACTCAGCACCGGTGGAGGACACCTGAACTCTCCCCCCTTCACCCCAGCTGGTTCAGCTCAGTGCAGGACGTGGGAGCTGCGCAGTTGTTCCCACTCCGGAGCTGTACCAAGCTCTCCGTGACTGCTCTGCTGGCAGCAAAACCTTTCAGCCCATCATCCACTTTGTGTTTAAGTAAACAAGAAGCCGTTATATCTTTTAAAGGGGATTCCATTTCAGCACAATGATAAACGACCAGCATACCAAGCAAAGAGGGAAAGAGGTTCTTAAAAGTCATCCTTTAGAGTTGTTTATGGATCATGTTCAAACGATTCCTGAAAGCCTCCCAGCTGAAAGATCCGATCTCACTTGATTCTCTAGCCTCAGCTAGCCTGTGAGATGAGTATTTTGTTTGGGCCATGGTGTTGCATGTGAGCAGAACCGTTTTTCCCTTCCGCTTTTTAGCAGCAATAATCAGTAACCCTTTCATGAACCTCAGCTTGCTAATTCATAAACAACTCCTTCCTCCCTCCTGCTGCAGTATCTCAGTCCAGTTCTCAACCAAGATTAGGGGAAAGAGAGAGTGCATTAGGAAGGTTTTATACACAGAGGCTCTGTTAACCGACTGGATTCCCTTCAGTAACTCATGGCAATATTAGCACAATGATTTCAAAACTAAACTGCGTATAACAGATCAACACAACCTATTCTGTAGAACTCTCTAGGGTTTTCTAGATAAACTGACAAACTACTTTCTGTCGTGGCCTTTTCTCTTCTTTCTTCCCTTTTCATAGCAAAATAGGAAGAAAAAGGGACAAAGGCAAAGGAAAGTTTAAAATGCGCATTAAGAATATCCAAGATTTTTTCAGTATGGGTGATTTTAAAATTAAATTGTTTTAGAAAAAATTAGGGGAAAAAGAGGATTAAAAATAAAACCAATTTCTTGGTATTCAATCAGCTCAAGACTTGTGCTGGTTCACTTCTGAATTTAGAAGCATTTCGCCTTTGACCAATGTGATTTGCGCGCTGAGCTCAACAGTCCAAGCCAGGGACTTCTTTACATAGGCTGATGTCATCTCAACTCACATGCACATGAACGCCCTCTTTCAGCCCACCAAACAAGATCTGTTGTGGTGTTCTCTCCATGGCATCACTGTAAAATACGCTTCTTTAAACAAATAAATAAATACATGGGTTTGCTGAACAAGCTTTGTTTGCTTTATTCACCAAAAACTGGAGTGAAATCCCAGCTCTAACCAAAAATGTCCAGAAAGGGAGAGTCTGTGGGGTAATTCATCCCATGCAATGGGGGATAAAGGGCAAGGGGTAAAATATTAACAGCTTACAATCATGGGTTTGGAACTGTTTAATTTCTATCTCATTCTTGGAGATTTAGGAGCTAAAGCAGACAAATTTCACCAAACACAGGTTGGGTGTATTATGTTCTTACACCCTCTGTGTAATATAAATCTGTATTTTTCATCAGCTACAGCCAAGTTAAATGGGTGCACATATACTCCTCAAACAATAATTTACCAGCTTTCTACCCCCACAGAGATGGGGGCAATGTATACACTTTTTAGTTCATGTTTATGTTAACATGATTTCTCACTCAGAAGAAATCTCTGCTTTGATTAAAGGAAACAGAGTAGGATAGTGAAACAAGTTTCCCCTAATGCTGCTATTTGGATTACATTGCCTGAGATCACTAAAAGGGACATTTTATATATATTTACAGATTGTATTAAGTCAATAGTGTTCACAGAGAGACATGTTAGGCATAATCAGTTTTAAAACTCTATTAAAATCACAGAAATACCAGCTGTATTTAACCAGTCACAATAAATAAATCACACCAATGGCATTTATACACATAATATATTATACCCAACTGAATGCCAAACCATCGTTTGGATGGAGCTGCTTGCCAGAATCTCCATGATTTTTGAAGAGCAGCAGGATCTTAGTGGGAAAACAGAGGCAATCAGGCAGATAATATATTGTTATTTACTACACAAGCTCAAATGCTTGGTTAGAACCTGGCATTTAGGCCAAAAGGCCATGTCAAATCGTGCGCCACACAAAGCTAATGTTCAGCTTTCCACAAAAGAAATCACTTTTCATGACTATAAAAATCAAATCACAATTATACATAAATGCTTTAGCTTCTATTGCTAGTAAACACTTCATTCCTGTCAGAAAGATCAGATTTCTCCTCCCTCCAGCTTCCCCCTATTGCTTTCCATCACCATTTTGGGAAGACTAGATCCAAGGCAATGATATCTGGCATCACTTTGTTTTGTTTTGTTAAGGAGCCATCAAACCTGGAGCTTTTTGCCAAGGAGCCCTGCCTCAGCTTTTGTGAGCTCTATCCTTGAAAATCCATTCCTGAGGAGCTGAGATGGGAAAACTATTGTGGTGATAAACCATCTACTGCATCTTCTGGCCGTGCTTGGGATGATTTTGAAGGCTGGCTAAGAAACCCACTTCTGTCCTTGTGTTCTGCAGGGAATCACTGCAACAGGGAGAGTAAGATGGCTGATGTTGCCTTTACCCTGTTAAATAAAACCAAGTAGCTCAATTCCATGCTGAAAAAGTGCTCTGAGTTCAAGTTCAGTCTTGTTCTGAAATCTTGGAAATCTACTTTTCCTTCATTTAATTGACAAAATCTGTAGATCATACAAGGAAGACAGTCCCTGCCAAAAATCAAACATCACTAGTTTTTAATAATACAATGGGAATAACCCCTTAGAACATACGTAATTATGGCAATGAGTCATTCCAATGGCATTGCATAACCACATTCACTGGGATTTTGACAAGGAAGAGGCCACATAAAACTCAAAGTGATTTCATTTCGGGCCAGTCATGCCAACGGAGCCAAGGCTGTGTGGCAGACCTGACAGGCTGGGCTTCCATCATCGACCCCTCTGTCTTGTTGGGTACACAGCAGGGACAACATCCCACTGCAGGCAACTGAAAAAGAAGAAGAAAAGAGAAGTTAAAAACTGAAATGGGAGGATGCATCAATAGCAAAGGAAAAGCTGGTGAGTCATAGAGCAACAAAAAATGAGTAGAGTAGAATATCTGGCTGGTATGTGAACAGATACACAAGTAAACAACCACAGCTATAGAGATACTGTGAGTTAAATACAGACTCTTAGCCCCAGCAATGCAATTTTGGTCAGGAAAACCAGGGGAAGAGAGGGCAGCGCAGCTGAAAGGATGCATTTATTCCAATTTGAATGCAATTTCCAGATGTTATCAGGAGAATCTGTTCTTGTGACAGCAAATCCAGGCTCACAGCCCACTCCGATCAGGACAAAAGGGCGCACCATGAGCAGGGTTGGGGACAGCGGTGCTGAGACCTCCCTGCTAAAGCTTCCAATGTGGGAATTCAGTAAGTAACTCTGAGGCATTACCAACAAAAGTTCTCCACGACATAACCTCGTGTCTAAAGCAAGCTATTTCTATTCTTTCACAGAAAGAGACAGCAGCTTTCTGGATGCGCTCCAAGATTATCTTGCTAACAATAAAAAGGGTGTTTTCTTAAGGAAAAGGAAGAAAGAGTGGGGGAGAACAGAGCAAGGATTACTCAACTATTTAGTCTAAAAAATCTGAAAATCAAAAGCATCTTCTGACAGATTGATATCAACTCTAATAGAAAACACACTTGTCCTGGGAAAACTCGGCTACATGAGCCTCAAGTCTGATAGCTTCAACAATTATCTGCAATTTGGCATTAATTTCTTAGGCCCACATCAATGTGTGCTTTTTAAATGCCCAAGGCACAGATAATTCTGGTACGAGAGAAAAAAAACCCACCCAAAAGACATCACAGGCTTAACCAAAACGGGCTCAACATGAGACCTCCATCTTACAAAACATCTCCCAAGTCTCATTAAGAGGCTGTTGTATTATGTATTACCTAAAAACAAAGCGCTGAAAATCATTAAAAGAACAAAATCTCAGAAGCTCTGTTATTGTTCTGGATTTAGGGGAGCATTAGCAGAACTGGGAGGAAATGGAACTAGCCGTGAAGGCTCTGCTGCTAATAAGGCTTTAGGAACAATGGGCCAGACCTTTGTTTTGGGGGACGATTCCCCAACGTGCTGAGCAGTTTGGCCCCAGCCCAATCTCTGGTCTAAATTAACACCGTTTCAGTGGAGCTTTGTTAATTGCCCCTAGGTGAGGATCTTTCCAATCTCTGTTAAAACCTGGCAGTAACACGGACATAGGCTCAGCCTTCAGATACCGCAGTGCCTGCGCAATTCTTTACATGATCACCAAAACACCGACGTTATTCCTAAGTTTAAGAAGCCAGTAACCCAGAAATAACCTTGTGTGCCCATGAACACCTCAACGCTACCCTCTGTATGCGAGTGCGCTCCCACCAGCACCTTACACCCGCAAACCGTCCTGCGACCGCCCTCATTCACCACGCATGGGAAGCAGCATCAATGCCGAGCTCCCAAATGATTCTTATTATGTTGCTCTGAATAAACATCATTCCACAAACAATGAGGGCTGCTCTGCCAGCACCCTCGCTATTACAGTCTCCTCTGCCTTTGAACTGGCCTGCGGGCCTCCCCCAGCCCCGGGCAGCAGCTCCGCACACACAGCAGCGGCCCGGCCGATGGGGCCGCCTCCTGCCGGGGCCCCTGCTCCGGACGGGCCCTCACGGCCTCCCCCGGCCGCTCTCAAGGGCGAGTGGCGCCGGTCTGGAGCTGGGGAGGCCCCGGGAAGAGCCGCGGGGGCACCGGGAAAGCCAATGGAGAACCGGGGGCGGCACCGGGTGGGGACCGGGGCTGGGCCAGCCGCACGCGTTGCCGTGGCAACCGGAAGGCATGCGCGGTTGCGCCTGCGCAGGCGGAAGCTAGAATCAGCGGAAGTGCGTTATGCCGCCGAGCTCCGCACGCCGGAAGTGGCTTTGCCGCCGCTTCCTGTCCGGTGCGGTGCGTGTGGCGGCGCGGCCGCTCGGTTCGTGCGGTCCGTGGTGAGCGCGGCCCCGCTGGCACCATGGTGAAGCCACGCTACAAAGGGCGCAGCACTATCAACCCCTCCCGCGCCAGCACCAACCCCGGTACGTACGTGTCGGGGGCGACGCAGACCGGGCTGAGCCGGGCCCCGCTGGACCGGACCGGGCCTGGCCTGGCCGGGCCTGGCCTGACGTTGTTTTGTCTCCGCAGATCGCGTGGGGGGCGCGGGAGGAAACAACATGCGGGACCGCGCCACCATCCGGCGCCTCAACATGTACCGGCAGAAGGAGCGGAGGTGAGCGCGGCTCGGCCCTGGCCTGGTGCCTGGAGGACGGCAGCGAGCAGGCTCCGGTAGATGCGGTGTCAGTGCCGCTGCCGGCTGCGCCGTGCGGACACCGGGGCCTCGCCGTGCGAAGAGCGCGTTTCTCAGCGCAGACCTGCAGTGTGACCTCCGGTGCTGGTGTGCCTGGGCTGTGGCAGAGCAAAGCACTGCTCGAGTGGAAGGTGTCCCTGCCTGGGGCAGGGGGTTGGAACTGAATGAGCTTTAAGGTCCCTTCCAACCCAAACCACTCTGTGATTTATCAGTGTGCAGCTGCTCTGTGATGTTCTCTGTCACACCATGAGCTGAGAAGCCTTGTCCTGGCTGTGGTGTGTGTCAGGGAACACAGCTGGAAAACACATGATGCAGAGCATCTGGTGTGATCTCAGTGGAGGGTCATGAACCCCAAAATGTCCAGAATTCTTTCATTTCCCACAGCAGCATAACTCAAAAGTTCACCTCAGAATGTCCAAAAAGCCTGACTTCCAAATGGCTCCTTTGCTGTGAGATGTCCCTTCACTGTGCTTGATTGTCAGTGGCTGTGGAGCAGCTCCCACCTTGTAAACACGTCTCGGCCCTGCTGTAGATGCTGTGGGGTTTTCTGGGAATCCTGGTTCAGACTGGCAGTTTTGTTTTGTTTTGAGAGCCGGCTGGGGAATATTGGTACGTATTCGTATTAACAAAGAATAAAATTGCTAAATTTAAGCCTGAGTCAGCTTGGAAATTATCTTCTGATGAGCGGCCTGCACCACCTGATGGGTGGAGCTGATTGAAAAGTTCCACTTGAGCCCATGATGGAAGGAATTACACTTTGGTGCCTTTTGCACCCCAGTAAATCATTCCTAGTCTGACACAAGCAGGTATCATGAAGAGCTCGGTCAAGTTGGAGTGAGACTTGAGCTGTCATCACTTCTTCTGGCCTGGTGTTTAAGTTAATGAGCCTTTACTGACAGCACCATCCCTGCTGGGGATTTCAGGGGCACCAGTTTTACGTGAAGGGTCTTTCTGGATGTTGTGGATGTACTTGTAGTCTAGTGAAGCACAGTGCTAGTGGTGCGTATACTGCTCTTGCATATTTACACGTGTTCTTGTTTTTCACTTAGAAACAAATATGGTAAAGTGATCAGGCCTCTGCAGTATCAGTCAACAGTGGCACCAGGCACCGTTGCAAGAGTGGAACCAAATATTAAATGGTTTGGTGAGTTTCTTCCAACTTCAGACTCTGCAGCTTCAAAACTGTTGCTCTCTGTGTGTTTGGAGGGTGTTTGTTGCAGAATTGTAGTCTCGGTGCTGTGTGGGACAGGAACTGAAAACAAAGGGGAAGGTACATGGGTGTGGACACACATGGACCCGTACTTTGGGTGTTTGCTTTCCACACAGTCCTCTAAAGGGTGGTTATTCTTCACTCACGTTGTAACTTCTGTATGTCAAGTGTCCCAGGGATACTCTTAATGTTTTCTTGAAATGAAAGAAAGGGTTTGGTTTGTTTATGCTTATTTGGGGTTTATCTTGGGTAAAATCCTCTGTTTCTTGTCACTGGTAGTTCTGATTCCAGGCAAAGCATTAATACTTTATTAGCGTCCCCAGGTCTCTGAAGCAGTGAAGCTGGCAATGGTCAGGTGCAGTGTGTGTTTTTACGTGCAGGAAATACTCGTGTGATCAAGCAATCATCCTTACAAAAGTTTCAAGAAGAAATGGAAAATGTCATGAAAGATCCTTACAAAGTGGTCATGAAGCAAAAAAAGCTGCCGATGTCTCTTTTCTATGATCGCATTAAACCACATGTGGGTATTGTTCATCTGTACAGATACAGTTAGTATAATGGCTTTTCACTGACCAAGGGGAGATTAAGATGAGATCTAAGGCAGAAGCTCTTCCCTGTGAGAGTGCTGAGGCACTGGCACAGGGTGCCCAGAGAAGCTGTGGCTGCCCCATCCCT
>WYDI02030119.1:19653-38037 GCA_009867235.2 Psittacus erithacus
CTTGGAGCAAGCTGCTCTAGTGGAAGGTGTTCCTGCCCATGGCAGGGGTTGGAGCTGGAGGAGCTTTAAGGTCCCTTCCAACCCAAAACATTCTCTGATTTATCTGTGGACAGTTGGGCTGTCTCTGTTCCATCTGGTGTAATGTCTTCTGAAAGCATTGGAAGGGGCATTTGGAGCGGCTGACTTGGGGAGGGATGGTTTTGAGAGCCTAATGCTGTAGACATTGAATGCGAAGCCAAAGAAATTGTCTATTACTTTCCTCTTGTTTGGAAAAAGATCTATTATTTATTAGAAATTCTCATTAGAAACCTCATCCTCAAACATCCCCGGTCTCAGTGGACCTGTTTAGAGTACCTGCAGCAGGTTGCCACCCTCTGCTCTCATGTCTCTAATCGTTCGTGTGACAGAGGGACCTTTTTTGAGGATCCTTTGTACCACAGACCCTTTCGTGTGATGAATTTGAACTCCAGTGTGTGCTTTTTACCTCATGCATGCAGCCTTCATTTCTTGTACATCAGGTTTTAGTTATTACCAGGTTTCTTTCGTGATGTCTGAACTATTATTTTGGACTCTTGTGAGCTGTTTTTTCAGATGGAAACTTCCCAGGTTTATGTCATAAAAATGTTGCTTAAATGAAGGGAAAAGTTATAAGAAACTAAAGTGTGCATTACCAAAACAAGTTACTTCTTTCAGCAATGAATTGTATGCTGTTCCAAGAAAAGTTGGCATTCATTACAAGGCTTTAATATCTACAGTTTTGATTATAATTATCCCTGACAAAAATCTGTGAATTTGGCCAGATTTGTGCACTTGTTAGAAAAATAAGAAATGATCAAAGATAGCAGCTGAATTTTCATCATTGTAGCTTTAATTACATTTGGCATCATTTATGGGGAAAGAACTGAAGCATAGCTCTTTGGCAAGTGTGTTGTGTTTTGTTGCTTATTAAATATCCACTCTGATGTTTTTCAAAGAATAAGCTGGAGAACTCAAACATTGTTAGGAAAATGCCTGTAACTCTGGTCGCAGGTTGCAGAGTTGAGCTGAACTACGGTCTTGTTCACTGCATGTCACGAGAGATGGAAAACGTGGTGCTTGTGGGGTTTTTTATCAGCCTCTTGTTCCTTAGACTTCCAGAGTTCACATTCTTGACACAGAAACATTTGAAACAACATTTGGCCCCAAGGCACAAAGGAAAAGACCAAATCTTTCCGCTAGTGATGTGCAGTCTCTGGTGGAGAATGCTGAAGCCTCATCAGGAGCTTATGATCAGGGCAAGGACCGAGACCTGGTGACAGAAGACACTGGTGTAAGGTAAATAGGAAGAAGAAGTGATTTGTTGTTTCCATTTCTGGAAAGCCAGCTTCATTTTTAAAGAAGTATCTAGTACATCTGTGGCCACTGTTTCTGTATGAGGAGAGGGAAAGTGAAATTAGCTGAATGTGGCATTTTTTAATCCTGTTTTGCCCTGTGTATTTAACCAAATTCTTGTGTCCATGAGACTTGTGTGGCTTTATTCATAATTCCATCCTCATGTTTTGGGTTAGGTAAGGGTCTAACCAATGGACAGGTAGGAGTCTTTGAAAGAGGGCATGTTTTTTCGATCTTTCTGCAAGAGAGAGGGTAGGGAGAAGAAGCTAAATCCCAGCTGTCTGTTACTTGGGCCTCATCTCCTCTTTTGTCTGTAAATGGCTGTAGAAAAGACAACACTGTAACCCTGTTAATGTGGCTGCTGATGTCTCTGGTAATCTACTTCCAGGGATGAAGCACAAGAGGATATATACAGGAAAGGACAGTCCAAAAGAATCTGGGGTGAGCTCTACAAGGTAAGCAACGTTTATAATTTGCAGCAGAGTTGTGGCTGTCAGCCTTTACAGAGTCAGATGCTTCAGCACAGCATTGGATATCCTATACAGCAGTAATCAGAAGAGCTCTGAAAGCTGTGTATTGTTCCAGTAGGGAAGCTTTGGTACAATTGGAATTTGCTGTAGAGTTTCTTAGAAACATTAAGACTTTTTCATGCAGAGATGTCCTGAGTTTGTCATTCCCTTGCCTGCTTCCCTGTCAGCCTACTTGAACTGACTGACTCAAAACCATACGCCCTTTTTCTGGTACCAGTACGGTACACACACACAGAAATAGCCAGCTGTAGAGGAGAGCAGAGATTCAATTCAAACATCTGACTGAGTTCGTGTCCCACTGGAATATGCATCCTTAAAATAGATGATCCAGAGATGAACTGGCAGTTGAAGATACTAACTCCTTTTGGATTCCTGGAACTTCACCACAAATAAAGCAGCCACATGCCCTGAAGTTTCTTCAGACTAAAACCATCTGGCACTTTGATAGGGTCATCTTTGGAGGGCTCTGACCCTCAATTCCCTGTGAGCCACCTTGACAGCTAGAGAAATGGAGACAGACAGTGAATTAGGGCTTAAAGAACAGTTTGTGTGTGCTCAGTGACTGTTAGGTGTGGAAGTGCTTGACTTTCTGCTCTGAATTTCTGGATGTGGATTAAAACCTTTTCATTTAGATCTGAAAGCACTGGGAATGATAGAGCCAAACAGATTTCAGTAAAACCCTGCCAAAAATGCAGGAAAATGCTGTGAAACAAATTCATTTGGCTTGAAGCAAGTCATAAAATGACAGCTCCCTGCTGGAGATGCTTAGTGAGCTAACAGCAGGTTCCTCCTTGGTTGTGTGTTTCATATTGGTCCAGAAAACATACTTTATATCCTGATCCTTTCTGAAATGGCAGGGTTGAATTGCTGTGGAGTGGATGGTGAACACTGCTTTTTGTCTACTGAAGCAACTGATTTTCCCCTGTGGGTGCAGTGTTTTCTTTCCCAAGTGTTTCAAGCATCTTCCTGGTGTGTAAAAACAGGTAAAAGCTATTGAGGTGTCCAGTCTGGATTTGGTAGAGAGTTGGGAGAAAAGTATTAGTCTGAGCTTCACTATGTGGGGAAGTAACTGTTGATTGTGAAGGATACAAGGTTTTTAGGTGCAGTTTAGCAAATAACTAGTTCTCATTTTGAAGGACAGATGTCTGGCTTTCTGTAAAATCCTTTCCTTCTATGTGGCTTTTTTTTTCCAGGTTATAGATTCATCAGATGTTGTTGTTCAAGTTCTCGATGCCAGGGATCCCATGGGTACTCGCTCCCCTCACGTGGAATCTTATCTTAAAAAGGAGAAGCACTGGAAACATCTCATTTTTGTCCTGAACAAATGTGATCTTGTTCCTACCTGGGCTACTGTAAGCACATTCCTACTTGTTATTCCATGGACCTTCTTTGTTCCTTTTGTAGCCTCTGCTTTAATTCTGTTGCCAGTCCTCATTCTCAAAGTGCACAATGTAACTGGGTCAATGGGAACTCTCTGCTTGCCTGCTATAAAAGTAGCAATTGCGATGTAAATCTGTCCAGGTTTGGCTGAGTTGAGCAATCCTCACCAGCCGCAAATTCTCTACTTCCTCTGTCTGGATTTAACAGTTCAGCTAATGTCTCCAGAGTATGCTAAATGGTAGTGCACGTAAGATCCATATCCACCACAGCTGGTTTGCTTTATGTCTTTAAACTAATTAGTTTTAGCAGTGAAGGCGTTTTTGGGAAATGGTTTGTCTTTTGCAAAAACAATACTGAGTGTTTTTAGCTGTTGCCTTGCTGAAATGCTTCAAAGGTTCTTACACAGCAGTTTTCATAGACGGTTGCATTTGTACCCAAGTGAAGATGCTGTGTACTTCTGCTCCTAAGTAGATTGTTTCACCACCTCCACAGCACAGGATTCCTAACCAAGTAATGTTTTCCTCTTTAGAAGCGCTGGGTGGCTGTCCTTTCCCAGGAGTATCCAACACTGGCTTTTCATGCCAGTCTCACAAACCCTTTTGGCAAAGGTGCTTTCATACAGCTTTTAAGGCAGTTTGGAAAGGTATGGAACCATTTGGGGGATTTCTGTTGTTGTTTGGGCTGTGGGGGTTAGTGTGGAGTCCTGTGTTAGCATTTGGGGTTCAGTGCATTCCCTATGGCCATGCTGTCAACAACTCCATAAATAAAACTCCCCTCTCTGGAGAGAAAATGGAAACTATTCCCTTAAATGCATTCAAAGTGTTTGTCAAACTGAGGAGATTCAGAAAGAGTGGGTTCCACCACCAGTCTGGCCTAAGTTTCTTGAAGGCAGTGTCTCGTAGACACTCCTAGGTCTCAGCTGAACATGTAGAACATTCAACATGTAAAGCACACACATTCATGTCCTGCATGTGTGTGTATTCTGTTGAGGTATTCTCCGTTCAAGTGTCTTCATTTATCCAAAAAAGATGCCTTCTGTTGTCTTTAGATTACTGTCTCTTCAAGCCATCTCTATATTCTGTCCTCTCAGCCAAAATGGTTTCTAAATAAGGTGTTCACAAGTCATTTTAGATCAGCCAGGAGCACAAGGAGATTATGTCTTACCTTTGAAATAGCAGATACTTTCTTCAGTGCTTGGAGTTCTTTGGTGGCAAGTTCGTTGTACCCTTATATATGTCTCTTGATAGAAATGAAAGCTGATCGCATTTTTTGATCTGGTGCTTAGGAGTTCCCTTTGCCTTTCAGTATGGAGAGAACAGTAGAACTGTAGTAACTCTGTCTTTATGAGGTGTTAAAAACATACTCTTTCTTAACAGTTACACTCTGACAAGAAGCAGATCAGTGTGGGGTTCATTGGTTACCCAAACGTTGGCAAAAGCTCAGTGATCAATACGTTACGGTCTAAGAAGGTCTGCAATGTGGCCCCAATTGCAGGGGAAACTAAGGTAGGAAGAGATCCCTCCATTAAAGATACAAATAATTGTGTAAGTGTATTGTCAAAGGCAGACTTCATATAAAATTAGCTCAATGACATTTTCAAGTCTAGCTCTTGAACTGTCTGAGCTTCATAACTGTGAGTCTGAGGAGTGACTGGTTAATAGTCATTGCTCTGAAGCACTGCTGCTGGAAGCATTCTTGAGTTCCTGCTCTGCGTGCACTGTAAATGCTGTGATCCGAATGCTCAGCTGCCCTGGCTCAGCCTCTGTGCTCTGCTACATCAAATGAGTTGGGTTTATTTGTGCTGTCAGGCTCTGTTAGTGCTGGTTTTCTAACTCTCTTCAGGAATGTGACAGTAAACAACAGAACAAAGTTACAGGAATCTTCTTTGCTAGCTTGTTCATTTTACTCCTAAATGTCACAAGTTAAGGATCATGGAAAAAGAAAACCGTGGAATATCTGTTGTTGTGATTGTAGTTTCCTCACCTTATTCCTGTGAGTTAGCAGTTGGATGCAAACACCACAGAGGGTTTGAAACAGAAGGTAGGATACACCTTGACTAGCTTACAGAGTTATATTCTATTTCTGTGTGTTTATACTAAGTTCTTAAGTCCTGTGTATTAAAGCCATGCATTTAAAAAGCAGAATGTGGAAGGAGGTAACATGGGGAACTGCTGATCTCTTTCAGGTGTGGCAGTACATTACCTTGATGCGGCGGATTTTTCTCATCGACTGCCCAGGTGTGGTTTATCCATCTGGAGACACAGAAACAGACATTGTGCTAAAGGGAGTGGTATGTGTCTGTGCAAAATGCTGGCAAATCTTTGCTGGTGTCAATGTGATGGGTTCAAAATGAATGCACACTTTCCAAAGGGTTGATAGTCCACCATTCATTTTCAGGTTCAAGTTGAAAAGATTAAGAGCCCTGAGGATCACATTAGTGCTGTGCTGGAAAGAGCCAAACCAGAGTACATCAGAAAGACATACAAAATTGATTCCTGGAATGATACAGAAGACTTCCTTGAGAAACTTGCTTCTAGGACTGGAAAACTGCTAAAGGTGTGACAGTGTTGTGTATTTGCAGGCTGGAAGAGCATGTGGCCTGATCGTGACCAAGGGAAATATGAATGTGTCTGTTACTTACGTGTAATAGGCAGTATGCCCTGCAAACATGAACATCAGTTGTTACTGGCTTGTTTTTTCCAGGGTGGTGAGCCTGACCTGCAGACTGTGAGCAAGATGGTTCTTAATGACTGGCAGAGGGGCAGAATTCCATTCTTTGTGAAGCCACCGAATGCAGAAACAGGTCCTCAGGTTAGAATGTGATGCTTGTGCCTCTTCTCACATACTTGTTTTGTCTCATGGAGTGCCATGTAATTTGGGCAGTGCATGGCTTGGGCTCTGCCCAGTCTGGTGATTGAGGTGAGGCTCACTTAAATTGGAGGACCAGGCAGCAATGCTCTTTGCAGAGATGTCTGATCATTTTACACCACCTCGCTACCAGTAATGTCAGCAATTATCACGTAGTTAGCCTGTCATCTTTCAAAGAGATAAAGTGGAAATCGCTGTAAGAGATGCTGGGCCAGACTTTGAATAATATATCCATTACATTCTTTCTTTCCAGCCTCCTGCATTGGCAGCAGCTGTGACATCAAGCCAAGATAATAATGAGGAGAAAATCTCTGAGTCCCTAGAATCAAATGTGGAAGCAGTAGAAGAGAAGAATAATACAGACACTGAAATCAAGCAGCTCATGTCACATGTTCGGCAGAACTTTGGGAGGATTAATGTGGCCCCTCAGTTCTCAGAGGAAGACCTGGTTCCTGTAGATGTGCCAGGCTTTGATGAAACAGACAGTGATTCTTCTGGAGAGGAGGAGCAGGAAGAGGAGAAAGAGGAAAATGAGCAACACCAAGACTTAGTAGAGGAGGAATCGCAGGTGGCTGTACCTGGTGCCAAGGAGAGCTCTAAAGCAGTTCTTAAGGCTTTGGATGAGAAGATTGCAAAATACAAAAGATTTCTGGATAAAGCAAAAGCCAAGAGATTCTCAGCAATCAGGTATCTGAATCTGTTCAGTGACTCACATATTTCACAGGGGGAAAAGGGTTAATGCGATGCTGCTGTAGTTTCTTTCCATTCATGACTTGCTTGGCTGGTTCCGCTGTGTTGCCACACACAAGCTGCCACAGCTTAATCTAGTTTAGCCATAAAAATCTGAACTTTGCCTAAGCAGCAGTTTGGTTTTGAAAGATTATTCAGAGAAGTCCTGTTTAACAGTGTGACAAAGTGCTGTCTCTTCTGGAAAGCTGCTACTTGGGCTATGGATTAGAAATCTGTTGGTTTTCTGAGTAGCAGCATTGGATCTCTCCTTGATGTTAGGTTCTTCCCTGAGCAATACCAGGGCTGCTGTCCTACCTGAATACACCAGCTGGGTCTCCATGCATGTGCATCTATCCTAGCTCTTCCACCAGGCCCCGTTTTAGCAAAGCTCATTGTGAGGACTGAGATGTCTAAGTGTTACATTTTGTGCCTTTGTGCAGCACACAAGCTCAGTAACTCCAGAGACAAGATTACTGTGAGTTTTTTTAGGTGCGAAGGCTGTGGCTTTGCTGCTGGGATGCACTGAAGACTGATCGCATCTCAGAGGTGGTTTCATTCCGTGTTACAACATTCTTGCTTATTTTCTCTCTTGCAGAATCCCGAAGCAGCTGAGTGAAAAAGTGTTTGCAAAGTCCATGCAGAGGCCTGAAGAACCCAAAGAAACTGAAGACAGAGGTAAATCAAGATTAGTAGATGTCCTTAATCTACTCTTGGAAATGCTGTAAGCATAAGAGAGTGAGTTAGGGAGAGAAGCATTTGTTAGCCTCTGATTGCAAGTTTGTTTCCCTAAAGCTAGTTAAGTCTTCCCATAGCTACCTTAAGGGCTCCCTGATGACCTTTGCTGTAGCCTTTCTGTAGAAGATTTGTCTGTGTAAGTCCCTCTGTTAGAGAATGAAGGTGGAGACAAATGTTGCATTTCCAAAAGAATGGTGCTATGGGCAGCTTGTGTTCCCCATGGTGTAATGTTACACAGAAGGGAGTGGAAGGGGTTTATGATGTTATAAAAGCATAGCAATACTCCAGGCTATAGGATTTACTGTGGTGACTTCAAGAGTCTGTGGCTTCAGTTTCCATCGTAAGTTTGATTAAAGGCAAAAATTACGTGGGAGAACCCTGTTGTGCCAGGACTATGAAGTTCTTCTGGACTTGCATGGGGCTTTAAGCAGTCTCAAGGGCAGATTCATAGTACTAGTGAGTGATGTTCTGGTGAGGAACTTGCATGCTGTTTATGTAGAAGCTGTTGAAATACAACCAAAGGAATGCTTTGCTGAAGTAGATGGAATGATGACCCCAGCCTTAAGTTCTGCAAGCAGACTGGTGTTTTGGAAGGTGCCCCAGTATGTGATCTCTGCTGTTTTCAGGCACCATAGAGAAGACAAGAAAAAGGAAAGCAGAAGAGGAAGATGATGATGATTTGGGTAAACAGCCGTGCAAGAAACTTACATCCAAAGAAGTAAGTGTGTTTCCTTGTAGTACAACAAATGTACAGAGTGCTAGAACTGGCTTTTTGAATACATAGGTTGACCATTACTGCGTAAGGACTTTGAGGCTGAACACTAATAGAAGAGAGGGAGCTCAGGGACTGTAGCTGAGTGTCCTGGTTTTGGTGTTCAGTTACACCAGGACGTGGAGGTTGAGTGAATGTGAAGACACTGTGACTAGCTACTGACATGCAATGTGCAGGAGCATGTTCTACCTGAGCGTGGACCCATAAAAGGGTCCAGCAGGTAACCACAATGGAAAGAGTGTTGAAGGGGAGACTTCTTTGTGGGTAGTGGTTCTGCTTTTGGTGTAAACTGGTGCTGTGAAGAGAGCAGGGTCTAAGTCCTGGGAGATGAGAGAGTCTGGAAGTAGAGGGGCAGTCCTGGTCTGTCTTCAGAGAGAGCCACTGCTGGTTTCTGTTCATGTTAGTCAAGCCTAAATTAATTCCAAATAATTATGTACCAAGTGATATTGTCTGGAGGACTTTGAAGGGGATTTGTAAGTAAACTTACATGGTGTGTAAATGGTTTTTAGGGCATTGCTGTGGGCTGTTAGGACAGTCAGAGGGGACCAGATGGCCAAATCGTTTGTGAGCGTTCTGTCACATCATCTGTTGAAGACGCCTTATGTGCCTGTGCACATCAAACTGCTTCTTCTAAAGAAGCTTTAGTAAAGATTAAAGTTACCTTTGTTTAAGAGCATGGGTAGGTTCCACATAGATGTCCATATATTCACATCAGTAATGTTTCCTTTGAAATGATTGCATTTAAGGTATGTGGAATGCAAAGCGAGCGACATTTGAAAGCTGCAAACAAATCCAGGCTATGGATACTGTGGATTTGCTAATGTGGTTTGTGTGTATGTATTTGCTAACATGGTTTGTGTGTATTTGCAGAGAAGACGAGCTGAGAGGCAGCAGCGCTCCAAGAAAGTCGGAGTCCGGTATTATGAAACTCACAACGTGAAAAATAAGAATAAGAACAAGAAAAAAACTGGCTTGGAGGGACAGAGATCAAAGCCCAGAAACCCCAAACATAAGCAATAATTGCTTATTCTATTAAATTTTACATAAAACAGCTCTAGTATGCAGTGGCTTTTTTTAATATGAAACTTGTAGTTCCCATTCAAAGCCCAGTTTGAGTTGTCTGCCTTGTTCCCAGGAGTAGCATCTCGCTCTTTGTTTCTACATCATCTGAAAGTCCTTTATGCAGTTGAAGATCCTGGTATTTCCACATCACCGTCTGAGGCCAGTAAACACTGCATTGGCAAAACAGATCCTGAAGTGGTATTTAGTGGTGGTGGCTGGTCTTGTTTGTTTGATTTTTCTGGAAAAATTCAGATTTATGGAGGTTTTTCACGTAATAACAGTAAATTCTCTTTCCCATGGCTGCTTGCTGGGTATAACCAGCTAGTTACACAGGTACCTTGAGTGAAGATTGCATTCTCTTCCATTAAGAAGCAATGCTTGGAATGGTGGTGTACCCCTTTGTTTCATTGGAAATAACCATGTATTTGTCATCCTAGTTACTGCTGACAGTACTGACAGGGATTTTGATGTACAATTAACACCAACATGCACCTACTCAAGGAAACAACCCCCCAGACACCCTGCCCAAGAATTACCTGCCTTTGAGTCATGGTGAATGGGACTTAGATTTATTGTAGATACTTTGTATATGGTTTCTCATACTTTATATAATGTTTTCAAAGTAATAATGTTACAGGGATGCTTGCATATAGAAAAGTTTATTGCTTTGGAGGTCATGTAGCATATTACCAACAGGCAAGTCCCAGCCATGCTTGCTATTCAAAAAGCTGAATGCTAAGACAGCATTGAAAAAAGGTGCAGTAATTAATGAAGCTCCTGAAATTCAACTCTTTAAGAGACAAAGAAGGACAGAACACAATTATGCTGCCTTCAGTTACCGGTAAGTGAAAATTCAAGCTTGTTTTACGAAGACAACTCTTTGTTACTAATTGCAAACTTCTTGCTCTGACAGCTCTTCTGAATGCTGCCTGGAGGATAAGAACAAAATCTACTTATTTGGTGTAATGATGCTTTCAAGTTGTGCCTGAAAAACAGATGAGACAGTAAGTCAAATTTGATTCAACCTAAAAAATAAACCCACGTTGCTGTAAAGTGATAAATTATCTGTTTGATATTCAAAGCGAGGAGCTGAGGGATGCTGCAATACTTTAAGAGAAGCAGGCCAGGGTTGTTTTTTCCCTGAGCTATCCCATTCCTTACTACACATTTTATAAATTAGCTTTTTGCTCTTGGCATACACACTTGTTGCATTCTGAGAAGAAAAGAGCTGGCATTGGTTCCGTACAATGAAAGAGTCATTTAATAATGTAAAGCACTGAAGAGGAAATTAAATAAAAGCTGTTGAAACAGTGGTCCGAATTCTCTGATTTCAGGCTGGACTATGTTAGCTAAATTAAATATTTGGCTCTCTAGCATTTGGAACACAAACCCTGGAACAAAAGTATCTGGGAACAGCAAGTTTTGCAGTTACTGAGACAACTTGACGCCCAATTAGTAGATTTATCAGAGAGCTACTCGTGCTCGGGGAGCATGTTGTGTGTGAAGCATCCAGGACTTCTGGGTTGTCCTCTTCTAGAGCTGCCATGAAAAGGAAATGACAGCAGTGTATCTACAGCTGTTGGAGTACTTCAGGAAACATGGGTTCTGTGGCAGTGCATATTTGATCTAACAGTACTCCATCTTGCACCCTAGAATATTTCAAGATGGCCTGAAGGAGTCAATGGTTTAGAAAGGAGAAACTGTAGGGTGAAGGTGAAGAGGGCAGCTCAGTGTAAAGGAAAAAGAATCCCAGACTAGTTTGTGTTGCAAAGAACCTCAAAGCTCCTCCAGTTCCAACCCCCTGCCAAGGGCAGGGACACCTTCCACTAGAGCAGCTTGCTCCAAGCCCCTGTGTCCAACCTGGCCTTGAACACTGCCAGGGAGGGGCAGCCACAGCTTCTCTGGGCACCCTGTGCCAGTGCCTCAGCACCCTCACAGGGAAGAACTCGTACCTAAGAGCCCAACTCAGTCTCCCCTCTAAACGTTCTTTAGCTGTAGCCAGAAATATTTAACGTTGTTCAGGGTAACATTTTGTCTTTACTCACAGGGATTTTTTCCTTTCAAAAGCAGTAACGAGCAGAAGCTGTTTTCACCAAAGCAGCATGCACAAAATTGCTCCTGTAATTATTTAGTCCCTGCTGCGTAAGTACACAATTGTTCCTATTATGCAATATTTAATGTTAAGTGGTGCAGCTTGTTATCAGGGAATCAACTGTAATGGCCAGCAGCAAAGAAACAAAACATCTCAACTTGCCTGCACTAGATTTTCTGATTTGTAGCTGGGGAGGGGCTGCTGACATTGTAATCTCACAGTTAAGTTATGCAGGAGCAGATTCCTGGAGTATTGGTCAAGTTTGAAGCATCTGACTGTAACAATTTATCATTTTCTGAACAAATTCTGCTCTCGCTGGCAAACGTCCATGTATGAGTAGAATTTGGGTATTCTCACCTGCTGTTTGCATCATCAGGTTTACTGATAGTTACCGGTTGCTCAGTAAGGAAGCAGAGAATGCGAAAGTGCTATTTTTCCCATTTCAGTGAGAATTTAAAGGAAGCAGAATATTAATGCAAACACCTCCATAAATGTAACACTTCTAAACCCATAAGGAGAAAGTTATTTCTGTGTCTTTCTAACTACAAAGTGAGAAGTTTTATCATTACTACTTGAAATGGTCTTTTTGTTTTTAACTAACCTTCAGCTGCTGATTGGTTCTTTTCAGGAACTGCACCTCTTCAGTGTGTTTCTTTTCTTCTATCTGCCTCCTTTCATTTTCCCGTTTTTCAATAGCTTCACATTTAGCTTTCTGGTCACTCACTTGTGCTTCCAGCTCCCGCTTTTCCTCTTCTAGCTCTGCAATCTTGAAGAAGAGTATAGATCCCTCAGGTTTTCTTGGTTAATAATCAATATCCAGTTAAGATGGGGCAGAGCTCTACATTGTACAGTCTTTATCACGTTTCAGACATAATAGCACATCATTTACTCAATGCAATTGAGCCCTCAGAAAGCAGAGAAGTATTCTGATGATCTTTACTGCCATCCAGTGGCAATAGAAATAACTGGTTTCATATAAAACTTTACATGTACTATCTCTATGCTGTATCACATGCAGAAAACTACATTCTGGGGTGAACAGCACAACTTACTCTTTTTATCATGTCAGATTTGCCATGCTCAGCTTGCAGTGCCTTCTGCATGCCAAACGCAACGCTGCTGTTGTACAGTGTCTTGTAAGCAGCAATGGTCATTTGGATTTCATCCCTGACCCGGAGCAGCAGCAGTCCTCGCTCGGCACAGTTGATTGTGACTTCTCGGATCAGTTCATCTTTAAAGAAAGGGTACAACAGTCTAGTTAGTCATTTATCTGGGAATGCTGGATCAACACAGGGCTCAGAGCTTTGTTGTCTTTCACCCATTCCCTGCACCACGAAAGCAGCATGGATTTAGTACAGATGTTAAAATTACTTTCTTTTGTATGCTGGCATGTAAAAGCAGAGTGGTGGTATAGAATCTGTGATCACAACGGTGATAGTGATCCACTGAAGCTGTAAGAGCAAGCCTCTAAAACATTGTAATGATTTCCTGCAGGGGGAAGCTTACAGAAGAGTCAAGAGTCTCCAGAAGAATCCTGCTCAATCTCAGCACCATGTCAGCAGAGAGTGTAAGTCTTTAATGGTTACGCAGCATTTAAAGTTATTTACAACTATTGGGTTAAGTACAAATAAGGGATTTTTATGCTTGTTTGCAATTTTTACTGCTTTATAACATGTCTTTTGAGTGACACGGTCTGTATAGAAGCTGACAGCTTCAGCAGGTGCTGACGGGCACCTTGGCCTGACCCACGGATCCCTGACAAGGAAGGCAAGGGCAGCGTGCCCTGCCCTGCCTGGTGGTCACTACCCTATGGGCTGTGTTAAGCCTCCTTGGAAGAGGAGGAGGAGGACACGGGCTGGGGCCTGCCTGTGGGAGCTGCAGCAGGGCACTGACCGAAGCACTGCGAGTAGAGCTCCCTGCGCACGGGGCAGATGCCGGTCTCCCGCGCCTGCCTCTGCTGCAGCCGCAGGTCCAGCTGCTCCTGCAGGTGAACGACGTCCAGGCGGGTGCTGGGCGTGCTGGACACCTCCTGCACCCACAGCGTCTTGTCCTCCACCCATTCCCTGCCAGGAGAAGCACGGGGTGTTACCGGGCACCCCCGGGACCGGCCAGGCGCTGCCGGGCACGGTGTGGGAGGGAGCCTGGCTCCGCTCACCGCGGCGGCAGGATGGCGTTGAGAAGCGCCTGCGTCTGCTTCCCGGACTCGGCGGCCGCGCTGGGAGGCGGGACGGGCCCCGTCGGGGCGGGCGGCGCCGAGGGGCTCGCCTGCAGCGGGGGGGCCTGCGGAGAGAGCAGAGCGCGGTAGGCGGGGCGGGGCCCTCGGGCGGCCGGGCCAGGCCGGTCCCGTCCCGGTCCCGCTTACCCCGGGGGAGCGCTTCTCGGTGCGGCGGCAGACGAGCACGGGCGGGTTGTACCGCAGCAGCGAGTCCGGCGGCGGGATCATGGCGGCCTCGGATGCTGCTGTCGCTATGGCAACGGCGCTGAGCGCCTGCGTGGTTGAGCGCGGTTGTGCGCAGGCGCAGAACTGCCGGAGGGCGGTGTACTGCCCGGCGGAAGTGCTTCCGGGCACCGGAAGCGGGGCGCGCTTCCCTTTGTGGCGGCCGGCGGCGCCATGGAGGCGGAGGCCGAGCGGCGGCGGGAGCGGCGGCGCCGGGACGTGGCGGTGAAGGCCGAGAAGCGCAGCCCCCGGCGCTCCGCCTCCCGCTCGGCGCGGGGCAGCCAGTCTCCGCCGGCCGAGGAGCGGCGGGGCCCCGCCGGGCCGCGCCAGGGCAGGAGCAGCAGGTAGGGCTGGGCCCGGTGGCTGCGGGCCCTGCGCGCCGCCCTGCCCGGTTCCGCGCCTCATTCTTGCTGTCGTTGCTTTAAAGGTCGCCCAAGAGGAAGAGCAAGTCCGGGCGGAGGAGCCGGTCCCCGCGCGGCAGGAGGAGCCGCAGCCCGCACCACGCCGCCGTGAAGGTGAAGCAGGTAAATGGCATTGTCGGTAGCACCGAGGTCCCGTCCTGCCCGCGGAGGTGTTAGTGGGGTCTTGCGCGCTTCCTGGCTCTGCCCGACAGCGGTTCCTGTGGGACTCGGCCGTGAGAGGTATGAATTATAGCGTCCCAGACCGGTTTGGGTTGGAAGGGGCTTTAAAGCTCATCCTGTTCCAACCCCCTGCCGCGGGTAGGGACACCGTCCACTAGAGCAGCTTGCTCAAAACCGACTTCTCAGCTGGCAGTTAGGTTCTGCTAGTCCTTGTAGTGTGCAGCATCAGGAGAAGGGTCCTGGTAGTTTAAGAGCTCGTGCTGCCCACCTCAGGCTTTGCCAGAAGTTCACATGTGTGCATGAACCCAGACTTTGCCCTCATGCAAGCTGTCCCTGCAAGCTCCTTTGCCCAGTGCGGGTGATGCATTGCGCAGTTTCTTGATCTCTCTTTGATATGAATTGTAGGTATATAGCTTGCCAAGGCAAGCAGTTTCTCTCTTGTAGCAGCAGATCCACAGATAGCATCCAAGCGTGCGTTTTCCATGTGTAGGGTTGTGATTTTCTTAAAAGCTGAGGTAGATTCACTGCCCTTTCGTGCCAGTTCCTCCTGTGTTGCTGTAAGTGATTCTTCATTCCAGGAGAGAGATGATCACTGCCGGAGAGGAAATGAGGAGCGAAAGCAGAGATACCCATCGGAACCAGAACACAGGAGAGACAGGAGTGGTGACAGAGACAGGCACAGAGACCATGCAGAGAGAAGGAAGAACCCCAGCGAGCGGCCTGGAGTCCGAGGCCATGAGCGAGAGAGGGATGTCCAGAACATCCGTGAGCAGCAAGCAGAGAGGGAGTTTTACAACGAGAGAAGACGAGAGCATCGACAAAACAACCAAGGCAGCGGTGTTGACCAGAAACCAGAACTGGGGCAGTCTGATAACAAACCTAAAGAAAAACCTGCTGTGAAGAAAGAGAAGCCAAGCTTTGAACTGTCGGGTGCACTGCTGGAGGACACCAACACCTTCCGAGGTGTGGTGATCAAGTACAGCGAGCCCCCTGAAGCTCGCATTCCGAAGAAGCGCTGGCGCCTTTATCCTTTCAAAAACGATGAGTTTCTGCCAGTCATGTACATTCACAGGCAGAGTGCTTATCTGCTGGGCAGGCACCGCAGGATTGCAGATATTCCCATCGACCACCCCTCCTGCTCGAAGCAGCACGCTGTGTTTCAGTACCGGTAAGTACCTGCTGAGGAAACAGGATTATTCAGGAAGGCAAAAGAAAAGCATACAAACCCCCCTGGCTGTGCACAGTCGAGAGGTACAAGTTTGCATTAGAGATGGAATTTATGTTGGCTGCTGCAAATCATCCTAGCAGTAATCAAAACCATCTGTAATTCCTCCTATTTAACCACAAGCAGCCTTTTAGTAAGACAAATAACACAGCAGGGTTAGATAGAACTCATGTGTATCCTAACTGGAATGATCTGGCAGGTGTAATTGGCAGTAAAAGTGTTTGAGAAAGAGGTTTTATCCATGTGGCCTTTCACAGCAAAGTGTGCCCATCTCCTCTGGAGCAGCAGGGGTTGCCTGCTGCTGAAGACAAAGATGTTCTTGTAGGGCACAGCCATCTGTTCTGGCGTAGGAATTGCTTTATTATATCACCAGAAGTTTTAGGAGGTGATGCAGTCTCAGAATCTGCTCCGTCTCACACTGTTTCCCATTGCTGTCATCAGACCTGTTCTGATCCCTCTGACTACAGATGAGTATTAACTGCACCAGGGAAACCCGTCTGCTTTCGGAGCATGTCTCCTTTCTGACTGTTGTGATGGAATGGGTGTTGTTTTGTTTCACCAGGCTCGTAGAGTACACCCGTGCCGATGGTACCGTTGGCCGCAGAGTGAGGCCCTACATCATTGACCTGGGCTCTGGGAATGGCACTTTCCTAAACAACCAGCGGATTGAGCCGCAGCGCTACTATGAACTGAAGGAGAAGGATGTGCTCAAGTTCGGGTTCAGCAGCAGGGAATATGTTCTTCTCCATGAATCCTCGGATAAATCCGAGGCCAACACAAAGGACGATGATGATGATGATGAGAAGGAGGAAGAGTCTGACAGTTAACAGATGAGGAGGGAAAGGGAAGGGGCAGGAGAGAGAAATTGCTGTTGAACGTGCGTTGGAGCATCGCAGCACTGATGCCTCCTATTGCCTTAAAGTCCTTTTTCCGTTGCTCTTCTGTTCTCATAGTTTATTTTGGGGGACTTCCCTGATTATTCATTTCTGATAGTTCTGCATATTGGGAAATACAACTTTTCTTTGTTCTTTTTTCTTTGCTTTTTCTCCCCAACAAGCAGAAGAGCACCTGGATGTGAAAGCTCTGATGCTGGGACAGCTTCACAGATGTTGAAGGACGTTTCTGCCAGGAAATGACTTAGAACACAGCTGGTGTATTTAAAATTATTTTTATTGACTGTTTTGTCATAGCCCTTTGAAAATGCTCCTTAACAGAAATCGTAGTTAGAAAGTAACCCCATGAGTTTGGTAACACATTGTGTTCCCTACTTTGCCAAATTCCTTTGCCTGGTAGGAATTCTGAACAGGAGAATTTACCTGGCTGGCTCCTAATAAGGTGGAGAAGTTGGTATGCGCTGGGTACTTGGTTTGCCTTGCAAGGGTATTTCACTGGAATTCACCACCTGAAAATCACGAGGCAGTTTGAAATAGAAGTCAAAGTCTTCCTGGGGTTTCAGGTGCTGCCGATCTGGTTTGGGAGCCGAGATCTGGGTCAACTTCCCACACATGGTGCTGAGCTTATGCTGGATATCAAGCGTTAGGGGCTGGAGCCTTTATTTCTGGCACCACCCCAGCCCACAGAGAGCTTCTCCTTGGTTCTGTTTGCATTACACAAAGACTTTCTGTGTGGTGAGTTGTTTCAACCCGAGTTTGCACTATTTAATTTTTCTTTCGATAAAGACACAAATCACTTGTTTAAAATACTCCCCCTGTAAAACCAAGGCTTTAAGAAGAGGATGAACAGTTCCACTCCTTCAAGTACTTGCATCTTTGGATGTCTTTCCCCCATGGCTTCACACTGTAAGAAATGTGCATTTTCCATGCTGCTCCCAATGGGTGTTTGTTCCGTGGTCGCAGGCTCTCTGACCTGTGCTCATGTGCTGTGCACACGTGTTGCACATGTTCCATGTTGCACACACAGGCTGGACCACTTAGGATGTAAATACGGGGCATTGCTGCAGGTTTTCAAATGGAAGGTAGAGTTTTGTCTCGGAGGATCTCCTTTATATGTACTCTAGGGGTTTTTAAATAAAGAATTTGTAAATTTAGCCCTAATTACTTGTAGTTGTAATGCTTCTCGCGGGTGCCTTTGTTTTCCGTTAGGTTCCTTGGAAACAGATGAACTGATGTTGGGATGGAGGGCACCGAAGACGTTAAAGAAACGTATGAAGTATGATTTGCGTACGGGGGAGGCTCCTCCCTCCCTTTCGTGGTCCTTTGCCCCCGCCGCCGGCGGATTCCGGCTCAGCTCAGGCTGCCGGGACCCGGAGCTCTGTTACCGTCTTCTTAGCGCTGTGCCGGGGCTACCGGGAGAGGCGGCGGGGCCGGGGCGGCGCGGAGCGGAGCGGAGAGGCGGGGCCGGGGAGGAGCGGTGGGGCCGGGCCGGGCTCGGCGCTGCCCCCGGCGGCCCCTCCCGGCAGCGCAGCCACCGCCCGGCCCGCGCAGGCCGCCGCCGCCATGGCCGCGCTGCACGCCAAGGCCGGCGGCCCCCCGCAGATCCCCGACACCCGGCGGGAGCTGGCCGAGCTGGTGAAGCGCAAGCAGGAGCTGGCGGTGAGCAGCGGGGCCCGGCGGGGGAAGCGGCGGAGGCGGCGGGGCCGGGA
>WYDI02030119.1:40502-50570 GCA_009867235.2 Psittacus erithacus
CAGCACCCTCCCAGGGAAGAGCTTCTGCCTAAGAGCTCATCTCAGTCTCCCCTCTGGCAGGTTAAAGCCATTCCTCTGTCATGCAAAGCCATTAAAGCCAAGGCTTTCTACAGAGTATGGCAGTGCACTGTGGAGTTAGGTCCTAAGAGAGGAAACATGGAGATCCATGCTCTTGGGAAGAGGAGACATTTACTGCAGAAATGCAGTAAGTGCAGAGCTTGGCTTTGGATGGGCTTTTCTCTTTAAGGGAACTTCTCGTGAGTTACAAGAGAGAGGTGTTTTAAAGAGAAGTGGTTAAAATGTCCAGAGTTGCTGGGGAAGGTTGGAGTGGGAGGTGTAGGGCTTGAGAAATGTTAACTGCTTTTTCTCCTTCATTAGGTTTTGAGGCATTAGTGTGTCTTTGATTCTTAGATCAGAATTTGTTTCTTACAGCAGTCTTAATTGGGCAAACCTAAAGTACTGGGTATCCCTTTGGTTCCTCGCGAGTCCAAAGCAGTTCAGAACTCTTTTATTGCCTCTAGACAATTGGAAAGAAGTTGAATCACACAAGAAACTCCATCTGTGAATGTGCTGAGAAACAACCTGTAAACCTGAAGTACAGCTTAGGAAAACTGCTCTTTCAAATGAGTTACAAAATACTCTTCTAAGCACTCAGCTGGCCAGCAAACCCATCCTCTGCACACACAGGGGGGTGCAATCCAGATGCTGTAAATAATACCAATTCATTTGCTCCATTGCATAACCTGAACTTTAGAGACAGGAGTTAGGGAGAAACTGCCCTACTGACAGGTTGTGTTGCTTTGGGGTTTCTCCTCCATTCCTTCTACTGAAGCAGCTGATGCTGGCTACTAGCGGGGACAGTGTTGGACATGAAGAGCCCTGGTCTGATCTGGTATGGCAGTTCTTATCCTCCTAAGAGATACATCAGACACATCCACGTTACAGAAAGGCTTAGTTAGTGATTGACTGTTTTGTAATGCTTAGCATGGGCAGATAGAGAATTAAAAGACGATAATTTAAGTTTGTAACAAAAACTCTTGTTGAAATTGTGATTGCTGTTACTATCCCCTAAATTTTGGCAGAAAAGACTAATTTATATCCAGCTTAAAAACCCCCACGGACAAAGCAGTCCCAGTCTACTAATAATACAGTGACGTGCTTTAAAGTGCATTGCAGCCCTGAGTGCTGTCAGAAGAGACTTGCAGGTCTGTTTCTTGAGTACCATAGAATGCAAAAGGTTAAAATCCAAAGAACTAGGGGCTTTTCTTTTTGATCAGAAGCTCTTGTGTTTGCCCGCACCCTGCCAGCGTTCTGCTCTCCTGGTCCTGAAGCACGGGGAGGAGCTGGGAACTGAAGGTGCATTGAGCCCACTGGGTTTTGTGCTTTGTACATCTCTTGGAGCTGTGTTGGGAATGGGACAGAGCTGGTGTGAATAGGCAGGTCAGCTCCCAACAGTGAAAAACAGGGAATCAGATGGAAGTTGCGGTGTCTTTACTGAAGTCCTCTGTTCCCTTTGAACCCACAGGAAGGCCGGGATGGTTATTTTCTATGGGTTCAGCAATTTTCATGCCTAAAAACAATACTGCTCTTAGAAAGTCCGTGCTGAAAAGCTTCTGAGTTAGAGCTGATTTGTGGAGAAGCCCTTTCCAACACACACAGTTGTTGGCTCTGGGGCAGGACTGTTCCTAGAGACCGTGCTGTGGAATGGTGTGAATGCTGAGGCGAGGGGTGGGAATGTCACCAGCCTGTCACTAGCTTTGGCCAAATGACCATGTTCTCTTTTTAGCTCTGGAAAGGAAGCGAGTGCAAGAGGATGTGTGTGTGTGAGTGCACTGTGAGACTCTTCAAATGCCAAGTCAGCCACTTAGTTCTGTGTCTGCAGCTCTGCCTGAACCAGCCTTGCTTTGCTGTAATAATCTAGACAAAGCTTCTGCTTTCTGCCCACCTCTCGTTCGGTTTTGCAAGCACATCAGTTTTCCTCTCTCTGAGCTAGTGGGCACTCCCGAGGGTCTGATGATAGCTCCTTTTTCAGCACCTAAAATCCCCTCCCTAAACCCACTCTGCCTCTGTTCTAACACCTCTGTTACCCAGAAATCCAGTCGGGGAGGGGGACTCTGGATTGCCACATCTGGAGTGCTTTTTGTGCCCAAGTTGGGTTAAGATATCGTCAGAAAGAACTTTATGGCATTTGAACACTGGCTTTATTATTTCTTTTATTTTCTTTAAGTTTTTAGTAATCTCGCTAGGGTGGCTAATCAACTAATTTATTTAATTCGTTAGTATATTAATTTCTATTGCTTTCTTCCTTTCAAATGCTGCCCCTCAGCCCGTCTGGCATGTTTGATTATGACTTTGAGTAAGTTTGACTTGAATTAGTACTTGTGCTGTGTTGTTAGTGTGTAGACACCAATGTGCCTTTTGAGACCTTTCTAACCCATAGTTTATCTGTTTAATTGTAGGTATGTATATTAGGTTAGGCTGGGAAGTTTTTTTTAAAAACAGAAAAACGTGATGGAGGTAACATTTTATTTAATAACTTCAGCAAAATTAAATTAACTTCACTCTCCTTTACCTTTCTGTTTCATTTTTTTGACTTAAATAGAGCAAACTGTTTAACTTAAACCCATAGTTTAAAACCTGATTCTTCTGGCTTTGCTTCTGAAGGAGATGAGTGTAGATTGGATATTTCCTTCTGGAGAAATGTAATAAAACTCAATACCTTTGACTCATATAATCCCTGCTCATCTTAAACTCCTATCTCTGTTCCAAGTAAATAACCACTATGTCTGAATAATTACCTGTGGCATAGTTACACATCTAACAAATTAACATAGAGCATGCGTGTTTAACCTCATTTCTTTATGCTGCATAACTTCCCTGTGATTTTGGTTATGAACCTTTTATTAACTCCTTTTTTGAGTGGACACGATATGCATTTTGGCAAATAAGAAAGAATCCACTCTCTGTCTCTTTGCTGTTCTCTTGTCCAGTAATACTGGGACAGTGATTTGGCTCAGCCCAATTGAGAATGTGGATTGAATTAACCAAATAGTCTTTGTTGTAGCCTGTGCCATATGCAGTAGCTGGTTCTTTGAACGCTAGTGTTGGTTTAATGTATTGAAATGGACGTTTCTCTTATCTTTCCAACCACAGGATTGATCTCAAGTTAAACAAAAAGCCAAGAGCCGTAAGTATCAGTGCTCTGTCATTGTTTTCATTGCTCATCTGTAGACTTGAGTGGCTGACTGACTCCTAATCTTAAAAAGCCTCCCTCTGCTGTAATTTAAGATCTTATTTTCATGGTTGAGGAGAATCACGGTATGACATAAGCATTGTCTTGTGGATGTAACAGTAAATAAGCCCAGGTAGGCTTGTTCTGAAGCCAGCTCACGGTTAATCCTATGCACTTCTTACGAAGAAAGCTGTTTTGCGTCCTGTTGCCTTGTCATGATCTGGAACATTAGAAGTATCTGGTTTGAGTTGATGTGTTCTTGAACTAAGGTTTTGAAGGGTCCTCTCTTTTGAATGTTTAGCTACATGTTTTGCCTGCAACTACTGGTATGTAGAAATGAGAGAAGACTGAGAATCCCAGCTCTGCAAGCAGAATTGAAGGTAAAAAGGTGTTAATGTGCCCATCCTTTCCTTTCTCTGCAGGACTACTAGACTCATCAGTGCTGATGCTTCTGGGATTTAGGTCTACGTGAATCCCCACTGAGAAAATGCCAGTCGACCGAATGAGCATGATGGCAGCTCTCTGGCCACGTGTCTGCAGATGGGAGTGACTCACTCTAAAGAACTTAGATGGGGGGAGAAAATCTTGGACCATGTACTTTGCATCATTTTTACGTCACCTGAGTTGCAGGAAGACTAAGGTGTAGTAGTAGTAGTAGTCCTGAATTCCTGACTATTCTGTGCTTCCACCTCAGTCAGGAACTTCCTAGAATTGGCTGATGTTGCTGCTGCCACCCCTGTCATCTGCAAACCCATGGAGAGGGATTTCTTTTTCCACTGGAACTGGGCTATGATTCAGTATGGCCCATCCATGTTGTAAGACTTTGATCACTTTTGTTGCTGATACTTAGCTTTGTAGTTTTGGTTTTGTTGGTTCTGTTGTGTGGGTATTTTTTTACAGCAAAGTGTATAGTTAACAAATGGACTTTTGATTTCTTTGGTTTAATCCCTGTAGAGGGGCAGAAACAGGTCCTTTTGGTTGTCAGGCAGAGAAGAAGGCGGTTAACTCTTTTCTCTTCACTTTCATCTTAAACACCATCTCCTGAAACCTACACAGTGCTTTTAGATGCAGGGAAGGCTGGAGCTTGAAGCCATCTTGCTCTTTGCTATCTTTGAGATGGAGTGGAGTCTCTTTTTAATACAAACTGATGCCATTTGTACATAAACAATAAAAGGTACATGTTTGTCTCTCTTCTCACGTTCTGTTCAGTCCAAAATCTGACTCCTGGTGCTTTTTATTCTCCATCTGCTCTACGAGGACTTTGCTGAATTCTTCCACTTGCACGTAGTAGCTGCTTCTTGTCCCGTGACCATGACGAGGTTTCCTTTGTGCTTGCTTTCCTCTGGTAGGCATAACAGTGAGTACTTGCAAGGATTGCCAGGCACTAATCTCCAGCTGTGTTCGACTAATCCTGCTGCAAGGTAGGACTGGGTTGTAAGTAAGTCAGTTCTTGCTGACGCTGGCAGAATGCCTGCAGATAAGGGCTGAGCAGTCTGGATTGCCACTGGAAGAGCACGGAGGGATGAGTGTTGAGTGCTTTTCACAGTAGCCAGGACAAGATACCAGTGCTGATGTTGGAATAGGCTTTGCTTTCCTCAAGGCGGTAAGGTGCTATAATGCAGCTATGTCTGCTTAAACTTTGCTGATGGAGGGGGTGCTGTGGGAGCTGTTGTATCACTTTCCTGGTGTCTTGGGTCTTTTTTGGGTCCCTTGGAGCATCCCAGTCCATCAGAGCAGTACCTAAGAGTGAAGGCGAATGGATAGGGGCAAAGTTCTCTGGTTGTCTGGCTCCAGGATCAAGGCAGCTCCGTGTTTGTTCACGGTGGGAGCCAGTTTATCCTGGGGCTGGTGCTCTGCTGTCAGGGGCTGGCAGCTGCTTATCTGTGGGGATGTAACAGCTTAACAGGCAAGCTGCAAAGCTGGCCTACTTTTTTGTGTTTGAAGCAACGGAGGTTAAATACAGGGGGGTGGAAGATCCAAGAAACAGCACAAACCCCTGCAAGGGGTTTAACATAGCTCTGGAAAGAAGGCATTGCAGGTAACGGGTTTTGATTACTTGGCCTTGGTACAAAAGCAGTTTTTCTCCCCCTGCTGCTGCTGCTCCAAAGCAAGGATCACAGGAACACCTGAACTTCAGAGGGACCAAAGCCCCTCTGACCTCGAGGAAAGCTGCTCTGCCTGTTGGCCAGAACATTGACCTGCAGAGGAGCAGCAAAGGGCTCGCACAGCTTGGGATGAGTGAGTTCTATATGTGCAGGCAGGGTTGTGGTGGTGCCAATCAGCTCTGCATTCCCTGGGACACACACTAGGGACAAGGGGATGAAGCAGTGTTTGTCACTGAAGGGCTGGGACAGCCTGTTCTGATGAGGACCGTGTCTGGTGGCAGCAGTGTGGAGAGCCAGCGCATTGATGAGGGCAGCGATGGCAAACGTGTGGTTTGCAGCAGCTACTCCCACCCGGGCCCTTTGGCTGCTATGAGATGGGTGAGATTAAGAGGCCACAGGGCCTGTGAGGTCTGTCTCAGCAGAAGGAACAGCCTCTGTCCCGGCACAGCCCCAGCTCTGCAGCACTGGTATCATGGTAAGGCAGGGAGAGGTTCTCTGATCACCTTGGAACAAGCACCAGCACCTACATGAGTGCCCCGAGGTGGCGGCTGGAGTCCGACTCTGGCAGTTTTGCCTCAGACTTCTGTTGTGTGTCTCAGGATCTCTGGTTTTCCTCCTAACCAGCCTGGCTAAAGAGCCCCAGCAAGGCAGTGCCTGGCTTTGGACAGACGAGTGAGGGTGAGCTGTCAATGAAAGCTAAAAGAAGTTTAAATCACAAGTCCTTTGCTCACCCAGCCAACGAGGAGTGGGCGAGCAGCATCTGTCCTTATGGCCACCAAAGGCAGAGCAGAAGCAGCACTAATCCCCTGCACAGTCTCGTCACCAAGAGGATTATGCAGTTTATCGAGCCCGGGCAAGCAGCAGAGAGCAGCCACGAGGCAGGAAGAGCCGCGTCCAGGAGGGGTCCATGCGTGGTGCAGCGCAGGTAAGGAGGCAGAGCTGGGCAGGGGCACACGTTTCCCTGCTGAGCACAAGTCCTACATCCCAAGTGCTGTAATCTGGTCCAGGAAACTCTTGCCCTCCCTTTCATGAGCCTTACTGGACACCAGCGCATGGTGCTGCGCCCTGGAGCTCTCCATTCATCCCTGCGCAGTGGGTGAGCATCCTGGGGCATTGGAGCATCCCCTCTCCATCTCCTGCTCTGCAGGGCCCCCATGGGCAGGCAGCGCGGTGCAGCAGTGCTGAGGTGGAGGCAGCTCCTTCTCGCCGGGTGTCGGTGGCTCCTGTTTCTGTCCGGGACAGCGCTCCAGGGGCTGCAGTGGCTCTGGAGGCTGATGTGGGTCAGTACCATGGGCCCCTTCCCCAAGGGCCGGCACACGTTTGTGTTGGCTCCGAACACGGTGTGCATCACTGAACTGGTGGTGCTGGGGGTTGTGGGATCGGGACCCTGGGCCTTGGGCCTTGGCTCTTGGCACTGCGTGGCTTTGCCCACCAAGAGCCCTGGGGACACTGCATGAGGAAGGTTTGCTCACCATGGACCCATCATCCACTCCCCCAGTACCTGCTGGTCTTCTACAAGAGCTGCTGGGACATCGCCTTCCAGGTCACTGAGGAGGTAACTCCATGGGGGATGCAGAGATCTCTGCTCCCTGGAACACATCTGAGCCCGATGCCACGGTCTGTTGAGTGGCACCACCAGGGCTGCAGGTCCCCAAGGCCCGGCACAGCAGCATTCCCAGTCACGGGAACGGGCCATGGGTTCAGCTGCCCATGGACATCAGTCCCTGCTGTCCATGGTGGCTTCCAGCTCGGCACGGCGCTGTGGTTGAGGCTGGAAAGTGGCAGCGAGGAGAATGATGATGATGAGGAGGAGGAGGAGGAAAGGGACCCCCCTGCTGCGCTGGCGCCGGGGCAGGCAGGTGGGTCCCTGGTGCAGGGGGGTGTCCCTGGGGTGCTGGCGGGTGCTGAGCTGTGGTCCCAGGGCGCGGGGACATCGGTGAGGCCGTGCTGGAGAGGCTGAAGGCGCTGGAGGCCGACGTCCGCTTCCTCTGCACTGAGCTGGGCGCCGAGAAGCTGCTGTGGAGCAGCCGGTTCCTGGAGCTGCTGCGGGAGCAGCAGAGCCTGCGCCAGTGGGTGAGTGCCCTGCGGGACCCCCGCTCCCCCCGCGGCCCCTCCAGCATCCCGGACCTCACACCCGGTCCCAGCTGCAGGAGCGGACGCTGCGGTGGGACAGTGGTGACAGCCCTGAGCTGCTGGGGGACGCAGGAGAGCCCAACGCCATCGGGAGCGAGGGAGAGAGCCCCCAGGTAGAGCAGGGGAAAGGGGAGCCTGTGGTGGGAGAGGGGGTCCTGCCAGCAGAGCTGGGAATGGGGCTCTCAGCTTTGCCATGGGCAGCACAGGAACCCTCCAGCTCCATGTGGGCACTGGAAGTAGATGGTGCCATGCTCCTGCACTCGGCACAGCTCCAGCCGGTGCTTCCCCTCTCATCCTTTTGCTCTGTTAAAGGAGGCCGATGGCTGGAGCTGCCCTGGCAGCCGGGACCAGCCCCAGCCAGGCTCCTGGTGCCAGCGGCTCCGTGACGGGCCATGAAGGTGTGAGCAGGGGCCAGGAGGGGAGAAGAAGCCGCACATCCCTCCCTGCCCAGGCAGGACGGCGCGGTCCAGCTTCTGTTCCCATCCATGTCCCCGTACATGCCCCCATCCCTCAGTGCCAGCCAGGCCCTGCCTGCCCATTCGGAACTGCAGCGGGAACCAGCCTGGAGGCAGGGGAGGGTGAGCTGCTCCCATGGGGCTTGCCCCTGGGCTGGCTGCGGTGGAACAACAGCCAGCATCACCCTGATCTACTGCAACTCACCGGGAGCCTCCACAAGCAAGGAGTGAGGGCACAGCCAGCTCCCCATCACCGTGCACAAGCTGCTGGTGGTGGGGCCACACAAGGATTGCAAAACACAGGCGCTGCCCCGTTTACTTCCTCGTTGGCTGGATCAGGCCCCTCTGTCAGCGGCTCCATGCATGTGTTGTAACTCTCAACTGGCTCCTTGCAACAGCCCATGGTGGGAACCGGCTCTGCTGGGGCTGCCAAGGGACCCTCATCCCTGGAGAGGGGCTCAGCCAGGGATGCTGTGCCATGCGAGTACCAGGATGGAGCAGGGGTTGGAGAAGGGTGCTGAGCCCTCCATGTGTGCCAGGATAGGCCTTGGGCTCCCATGCAAGGCGCAGGAGGGATGGGGCCACCGTGTGCCCAAACCCGGGTTCCCCCTGCTCCGTCCTCCCGCTGCTGTGAAATAGAGGCGCCCGCTTCCCACTCGGCTGTGTTTGGTGCTCTCTGCCTGGCTGGGGCGGGCACAGAGCGTGGTGCTGCTGCTCCCAGGGGCAGGGGTGCCCATGAGCTCTGGGTGGTCAGGGCCCATCGGGGTGATGAGGCCCCCGCAGTGATCCACTCAGGGGAGCGCTCCCTGCACACAAGAGCGGTGCTGCCGAGGGGAGCGTGGGGCAGCAGCACTGCCCCAGGAGCTGATCCGGCCCTGCGAGGCTCTGCAAACCCCCCCCCCCTTGCTGGGAGATGGGTGAATGCTTCTCATCGCTGTTCCCGCTGCTCAGGATGTGCCTGACCAACCCTGCGTGGTCCTGAGCTGCCCTCAGCCACCTACACCTTCAGCAGCAGTGACCCCGCACGTGTCTGGCACTCAGTGACTCCCCAACAGCGGCAGGTAAAGGGGGAACAACGCCTGTTGCAGAGGCTGTAGCTGCCCCCAAGAGACAGCAGCCACTTGGGTTTCCTTGCCAGCACCAGGCAGACTCAGCTGATGCTGTGGAGCCGCTGCCATGACCCTGAGCCTGCTGCTACCCTGCAGAGCACATGGAAACCATCCCCACAGCCCTGAGGGCAGCCTCTGCGCCCACCCCAGGCAGCTGGCTGGGTGCAGAGACCAGGGACAGGCTCCTCAGCAAGCAGGGATGGTTCCTCCCAACGTGCCCATGCAGCACCCAGCACCATCAGGGAACTGATGCAATGCAAATAGCAGCAGCCTGACTCATCCTGCACCAGCCTGGCTCCTGCCCGGTGCCGGGGGTGGGACAGCCCCATGCTTTGAAACACCAAAATACACCACATTCTGCAACCAGGACACTGATGGGGCCCTGCAGCAGCCAAACCCCAGCCCCAGGTGGGCTGCAGTGATGAGAGCATCCAGAAGATGCTCAGGGACCGTCAGGCAGCAGCGCTACCTGCATTGACCATTGACCAGCCCTGCCTCCCCAGCGGGCAGCCCCTGCTGCAGCACCCTCACCACATCACCCAGTGAGGCAATCGCTGCCTCCCCACCTGCGGAAACCTTTCCCCCAGGCCAACACCACGCAAACCCTCCTGACCTATTGCTCAACATGGAGCTGTACCTACCCCAGCACCTTTGTGCAATGCTGGGCCATCGGGAAGCTGCTTCTCAGGGCTGGCTTTGCCAGGGGGGCTGAGCTGGCTGCTGCTCCCCAAGCCCCTGCACCGAGGGGTTTATCCTGCTCCAGGAGAAGCAGAGACAGAGGAAGCTTCCCTGGAGCAGCTCCTTCAGGGGAAGCTTTCCGCAGGCAAACCCTGGCCTGAAGGAGCACAGAGGTGCTCAGGGGACAAACCCCCAAGCATGGAGGAAGCTGGTGAGAGATGAACTGAAAAATACATGGCTGGAGGGTGAGCACTGGCGCACTCTGCAGCCCTGCCTCCTGCCTCCGCCGGCTTTCATAGCATCACAGCCTGGCTTGGGTTGGAAGGGACCTTAAAGCTCCCCCAGCTCCAGCCCCT
>WYDI02030121.1:0-11282 GCA_009867235.2 Psittacus erithacus
CAGGCTGAAAGTCAGAAACACAGCACTGCACCAGCTACTAAGAAGGAGAAAAATGACTGCTGCTGCTGAACCCAGGATACAATGATGCAGTGTTCTAGAGATTCTTCTTGTGGCTCTTGTTTCCTGTAATTCTCCTTTCTTTTTATTTCTAACTTTCATGAGCAATTTGTTCTAGAATGTTCAAATCATGTCCTTCAAATGCAATAATACAGCATCATCTTTTAACATTGGAAGACTCCATATCACTAGAAGTGCTTAAATACTGTGAGGAAAACAAAAGGAAGAAAACAAAGCCTTTTTTTGTGGTTCTTATGAATCAAATGTAAATAACCAACATAGGTCGCCTCTCTGCCACTGTGACTCTTCTATTACCATCACATTTAACTGACTTGTTTTCTTCTTTAACCTTTGCTGTTCACAGCTTCTCTTTAGTACTGTCAGGAGAATGTACTTGTAAAAGTGCATCAGATTATCTTTTGCCCAACTGTACTGATGTAAAAATTAAAGGATTGCTTTCTACAATGCAAAAATTAATTGTGAGTGATTTGTCATTCTTATCTTTTGTCTCAGAACCATGGAGAAGAATACTGTAATGATATAATAGAATACCCGAGTGTAAAGCTTTCCAATTAACACCAAAATTGATTTCTTGTAGTTGTTTCCTATATCCCCCTATATTCTTTACTTGTGTCTGCTCCCATCCCCTCCGTATCCCGAGTGATCCTTAGATTACCCCTCTATCTTAAAACCTCCGAAATATCCTCTGTTTCTTTGATGGGACATCCCCAGGATATTTCTGCCTTTTCCCATAACCTCTAGTTTTGAGTTTTTGCCTGCCAGGTTGGTAAGAGATAATCACATGGTGAGAATGGTTCAGGAGCTCATGAAGGCTTTTGGGTCAACAAACTGGTGACATATAGAGCAAATAATGGTTGACTTTTTTGTGCCTCTTCCCTAGTATTAATAGTCTTATTCTTATTTATAACATTAAAAACAAGCAAGCAAGCAAACAAACCAGTATCTTAATATATATTTCTAAGTCAAAAATGGTTGCACTTTGGCAACATACTTTAAAATTATTAGGAGACAGGCCAAAACACACACCCCCTTTTTCCTTATTTTCTCTGGAGACCAGAATTTAAAAAGCCACTACCACCTTATCTCCTAAAGCAGGATAAATGCACACATAAAAATGCCTAAGTAGTATGGCACTGTTAAAAAAAATAATACTGTTTAAAGGGGGGAAAATATATATACTATTTGCACAACTGTGCATATATCTGTATCTGATGCAAATGTTCCCATATTGCAATTATATGGAAACCATACCCAAAGCTGGGAGAGAATGGAACTCTCCAAGCCATGCATGCCGTTTGATAGCACCACATGTTTTCCAGTGCACTGCTTTAATTAAGTGAACTGAGCATGAAGGCCCAACCCCTGTTCTCCTTAATCGTAAAAATAATCGCATCATTTTTGTTCTGAATTTCCTGGATACAGTTGATTCACATCAAACTGTAATCATCAGGATTATTTTTATTAGGTTGTTCCTTACATTATTTGAGAGTATATGTTCAACATTATCTAAGGCTGTTCTTTAAATTTAATTGATTAAGCAGATTTATGCCATCATTAGAACAGAAGAAGCAAAGGACTTATGTGAATGCAAAGCATTTTAATTTTATGTTTTCATATATATATTCACAAGAAGGCTTGAAGGCCATTCCTTGTCCAAATTAAGAGTTGAACAGCAAATTCTTTAATGGGAGAAATTATCAAGATATTTTATACAAACATTGGGATACTTACTGATTTGTGTAATTGGTATGAAACTTTAAAACACAACTTAAACTACAGCAGTTCTAAAGAATAGTTATGTTCTGTGTGTTTATGAGACCCTGGAAGAAAATAAAAGAGTGACTCAATGGAGGTGTTGCATAAGTGTTTGCAGTCTGGAAAAAGGCACTGCAAATAGTAATCCAGAGAAGCACAGAGATGGGAAACTCGTGTAACTGTAAGTACTGCTTGATGAGCAGCCTACAGACAGATTTTCCTGCGTGTGTCCAGTTGAACTAATACTTTAGTCAAGCTGGTCTTCTTTTTGCCGTAGCCGACTTTAGATGAGGATTTATATCATCCTGCCTTTGGGACCCCAGTCTTTCAAGGAAGAATATCCCTCCCAAAGATCTGACTTTTTTAGGATCTGTGAAGATAAATGTCTATATATTCCAGTTCCGGATGAAAACCAGAATGTATGGATCTGTTTATATCCTCACTTTAACTGGTGTGCGATATTGATTTGATGATGGAACAGGATCGCGAAGAATTACATTCTAGATCTGACTGTATTTCTTTGTCTGACGGGATTGTCGGGTGCTGTTTAGAAAGCTGCCGTTGGACTTGAGTAAGGAAAGCCTCTTTTGGAAACAGAGGGGAGGGAGCCGTCAGATTTCAGGCTGCTGCGTGACTAAGGAAGTAGTAGTATGGAGCAATGCCTGGCTGCAGCGGTGGCAGGGGCTGCTCAACAGGGCAATGCTGGCGCGCCCGCCGCTGCGGCGGGAGCCTCTGCTCCGCGCTGCGCGGAGCTGCTGCGTGCTGTCGGCGGGCTCAAGCGGCGTCTGGGCGGGACGGACACCTCGCTAGTCTCCTGCGCCGCCTTCCCAAGCAGCCTCTGTTTGGGGCCGAAATACAGCTCAGTGATAGCAACACAAAGGGATTTCTACTCCAAATGTGATTACTGAGTAATAAAATGGAGAGGGATTGGCGTAGGAGAGTGAGCGAGAGCGGAAAAGGACGGCAGACGTGGGGGGGTTCGGGGCAGGCTCCCGTCGCACGGCAGGCTGCAGCACAGGCGGGCCGCTGGCGGCCCATCCTGAGGCGCCTGCCCCTGGAGAAGAGAGAACTGCCTGGCCTGCTTTCGTGCAGAACCCGCTTTTTCTTCCTAACCCTAAACACTCCAGAATCTTTATTCGTGAAAACAGGACTATTAAAAATTCACAGATTATCTAAAACATAGCTAATCACGCCACACCTGTCCTAGAAGAGACAGACAGACGCTGGGGAAATCGCTGGGGATGGGCTGCTGAGAAATGCAGCAGCCTTGCAAAGCCTTTCCAGCTCCAGCCTGCTATTACAAGAAAAGAATCATGTGAGGAGCCTTTGAAAGGCAATGTTCTGACTAAAGCAAGCAACTGCATTAATTGGGCGTCTTGTATTCATACATGCTGGGCTAAATAAAGCAAGCTGGTTTGCTGCAGCAGGCTGGGGAAAATACGTCAAAAAATACATAAACGTAATCCTTTCAATTACTTTGTCGATGATTAGAGTATCCATAACAAATGCACAGTCCTAAGAGTTCCATGTAGCAAGGAACATTTTTTCAGGGAGCAGGATAAGCATCCTAAACTAAAACTAAAATTACTCCCTTCCCCCCCCCTTTCCCTTTTTGGTGGGTTTTTTATTAATACTTATTTGGGGCTTGCTTTTTTTTTTTTTGTCTTTGGGGAGCTGGGGGTGGGAAGGGAAACGCAAATTGCTGCGATTCCCTACTTTCAATAACTGAAGCTACAAGGTATCCTCTTTTTTTTTTTCCATCGCCTGAAGTTAACTTTCATGCTAGAGACAAACTCGGCAGGACAACAAAGCTTTGATCTTTGTGTGAAGGAAGAAAGTAATAGAGTGAAAGTCTCACCAGAGGGTAATTATTCTTTGGCCGCTCAGGCAAGAAGTTCCCTGTCACTGTTAAGGTTAATATTAAGGTAGCTCCGCTATACTTTCCCGTATTAAAAAAAAAAAATCCTCCCCAGAATGTTATACTATTAATTGCCAATTTGCATATGTGTGCAGCTGCTGTTTTGGCTCCGATCTTCCATCCGATAAGCTTGCTGGAGGTATCACAGAGCACTTGGCAGCTTTCCTATTTGAAAAGAAAGCCTTCCTAACTACAGAACAGCTGATAGTCTATCAGTGATAGACCCTGATGGCGTGAATTACAATTACACTACTTTTCACACTAAATCTGGGTGATAGCTACTTGGAAAGAAGTTTCATCATTTTTTACCACAAACTGGAAAAAGAATTACATGGTCATGCTGTGCTTTTAAAGGCAGTTTGGTTCACTTTTGTCTATTTAACACCTAATTCCGAGGAGTCCATAGGCATCTGGAGATCTGAACGTCGCGTAATGAATTCACTGTTTAGATGGGAGATTTTTTAAATCTACCTCAAATTACATTTATTAACAAGGCGAGCAGGAAGTGTTAGAGTTGTTAGACGCTTCATTTATTAAATAATTTGTGGATATTTTCAGTTGTCATATCCAGAGTCATGGGGGTTTACTTATTTTTTAATTAGCAATTCCAAAACAATGCTACTGCAATTTAACAATTCATCACGTAATCTGGGGCTGTTCAGTTCAGCCACTAATGCTAGATAATTCAGATTGTTATTTTGATCTGTTTATAACTCATTTTGTTGTGATAAGAGAACTGCTGCCTTGAAATTAAATGGCACGGTTTCCTATGGACCTTGTTGCGACCTAGAAGCTAACTTCATCGTCTTTGTCTACCTCTTAACATTCTACCTGGTATAGTAAAGCAATAGTAGTTTAAAAATTTCCCTTATTTTGTTCCCTCACTTCATGAGAGGTCCCTGTTTCACCTTAGTGTGTTTTCATATACCAGTGCGGAGGAGGAGGTGAGGAGAAATGCAAGTGTCAAGTAAATTTAATTGTAAAAGTAAGTCACCCACATTGCTGCCGAGGTCATGATGTCTAAACTTTTTCTTTTATATGCCAGCAAGTTAATTTAGCAAGGTGCTGCCCTGGGAGTTAAATGTAGCTGTTTAAATATCTTAGAAAGGCATGGTGGAAAGCCTGACTCCTGACGTAGCTAACCTAACAGAAAATAGACTTTGTTTTCCTTTTTTAGTTGCTTGCTTTATTAGATTTCTCACTCTCGCAGATTATCCAAAAACTACCCATTGATTGATCGCCCGTAGAGCTGCATTTGGTGTAAAGAAAAACTTCACAGCTTTATTGGCTCCCAGGAGACAAAACAAACATAACAAGATATTCGTATTAATACAAACAATGCAACAAATGAGAAAATCATCACATTCGAATCAGACAGTAAAGTCAGTCCAGTGTACATCCCAGCCCGTGCTTTACTACGCTTGGCGGCTCGCGGAGTCACCAGCGGGCTCAAGCACGGGTCCCTGAGGGAGCTGCGCTGCTGCTCACAGCATCCCAGCACCGCGAACAGTTAACCTAAGGAAATGCCACCAAATAAAACTTTAAGAACCCAGTTAAACGGCATTTTACTTCAGCTTTGCGACTTTAAATGTGAAGATTGAGACTAGTCTGTTTCTTCAAAGATGTTTTGAATGTTGTGTGTGTGTGTGTGTGTGCGCGCGTGCATGGAGCTGGAAGCTGTTGCTCATTTTTTAGGGCACCACACGTCTAATCGTAACAAGGAGTTATTTTGGGAAGAGAAAGAGAGGAGATTCGAACTTTCCGACATTTCTTCTGACGACAAAGAAGAGGACGAGTCCCTTAACCCTTAGCTAAAAAAAAAAAAAAAAGCAAAAATAATAAAAAAAAAAAAATCCAAGTAACAGTTTTATTTTAAAAGAAAGATACTTCCCTTCCCAACACAAACACACCCACACACGCCACGAGCTTTTTGTTTTAAAGAAGGCTAATGCCCTCTTAGCTTCGTCTCGGCAACATCGCAAAAGGAAAGCGGCCGGTTTTGTGGGCAGAGAGACAGTGAGTCCCCACTCTGTGTTATTTTCTACAAAGTCTTCACCAAAAGGGACACCCAGGCTGTTCTATAGTAACATTTTCTTCACTGGCATTTTCTTATAGTAGGTATTTTCTTCACCCTTTGATGGAAAAGTCACTTAGGCCCAGTGGGAAATATGGATCCCTTGAAATGCTGTGGGAATCTCATCATCCTGATCATCTTCTTACCCTCACGCAAAGGGCTAGGTAATTGCTGTTCTTGCCATTCGGGCAATATCTTCACTTTGACAGACAGACTGAAATCAAAGTGAAGCTGGATTTATTTGCTACACGATTCCCTTGAAGCCGTAAAACATTCGACAGTTCTAAGAACTGCATTCCTTTCCAGGTCATTTTCCACAGGATGGTGGCGTCGGGAAAGGCGGAAAGAAGGGGACTGCCTTTTCTTCCCGCGTCTGTAGTGGCTGCCGGGCGGGAGGGCATTACTTGGCATTCGTGGTATTCTACGTGAAATAAAAAGCCAGGGTAGCTTATAAATGTTTACTGCATTTACGCCCATTACCTGGTAATGATCTTGGGAGCTTGAAGGCATGGCTACAACCTCCCTGCTAATACCGGCTGTGTCGGCCTTTTCTCGCAGCCACCGTCGGTCCCGTAAGTCCCCGCTACGCCGCAGCTTTGCGAGAGCGCGTGGCACACAGCGTGGGTCCGCGGTGCGGGTCGCGTTTACAGTGCTGCCTCTGTGGAGAGCAGATCGGGAAGACTTAACGCACGCCGTTAAACAACAGTAAAAAAGCCCCACGTAAAACTGAACTAACTTTAAAATAAACATCTTCTTATTTTGCAAGAGGCACTCGACTACTACATGTATCTTCGAATAGTTGCAGTTGCAGGCATGGCATATAACTCCAAGTTATCGTTACACAAAGTAAATAAATAATAAAAAAAGGCGATCTTTTAAAAACCTTGCTAAGGTGTAGGAAGATATTTCATGACCAACTGATAGAGTATTTCCTATTACTTTCCAGCTACGTATTCTTCTCAGACTTATCTTGCCTGAAATGCATGCGTGTATACACACAAAATTACATGAAATAAAAACTTCGGAGAAATGCGCGGAGTGGCCTGCTAAAGGAGATTTCAGAAATGATACTAAAGAATGGAAGGAAGTTTTAATGGTAGAAGGAAACCTTAGAAGGAAACGCGCTGTTCCTGTTCTTTGGACGGGAGGGTTAAACCTGGCGGCTTTATGCTGGAAGACTTTTATCATTCTTTGAATACTTGGGGACACCAAACTCCCTGAATAAAGAAATCAGATGAATCCCTTATAATTAGGGATATTCCTGTAGCGTTTGTCTTGTATCACTTGAGGCAACTGGGAATCTATAAGTAGCAAGCTTAGTGGTCTGCATCAACTGCAGTTAAATGGACACATGGATGAGAACTCTATTAAAAAATCAGTGTATGCGATTTTGGCTGCTGAGTCTCCGTGGGCTTTCACATCTCGCATGGCATGGAGCCTGAGGTTTCTCTCCCGTGCTCCCATTGAGCTTGGACGTGGCTTTTTTTACGCCCCCACCCTTATGTCCAGAGTTATGTACGTTTCCACATATTAAAAAAGTAGTCTACACTGCTCGGATTGGCAACACAATCGGAGCCTCTCCAGACGTATCCATCAGCAGGTCTCTGGGCACTTTGAACAGTATCGCTCACGCCAGCTAGTCCTTGGTCTGGTTCCGTACTGGGAGAGAACTTGCGTAAGACTACAATGGTATTTTTCTCCTGCTCACTTCTCATTTTGTACCTCCTCCTCCAACTACTGTAAACCCTTAAACCCAACAGAAACCTCCAACGCTCGACTGTTGATAAATTGATGGGTCGGATAGCCTTTCACCTGTTTGTCACCGCTGGAAAAAGTGCTAATGGACATTTGTAGATAGGATTCTCGCCCGACCGGAGGCTCAGTTTCTGCTGTGCAGGCACGGTCTTGTCACACAAAGGCTCGACTCCACACCCCGTCTGTACGTATACTCTTTTGCATGCACACTGACCCCAGGAAGAGTTTGTGTGGGTTTTTAGGGCGCCTGTTGTAAGTAGATGTTCTGACAATCTGAACGACTTGTTTCATTCCGTTATCCCGTGTACGTGAGGAGTAACCTGTGTACAGGAGTCTGGTGGTGGCAAGCAGGGCCGAAGGGCAGTTAAAAAAAAAAAAAACAACACACACACACAAAAAAAACAACAAACAACTAAAAAAAAGAAAAAAAAGACCCCAAACCAAACAAAAAACCCAAGAACATTATTTGTCACTCTTTGCCGGCGGTCAGCTATAAAGAAGCCACTTCCGATGGCAGCGCACCAGCAATGCTGGGAGGGTGGCAGTGCCGCTGAGCGGGCTGCCCTCCGTGCGCCAAGCACTACCCAGCATATGAGCCGACGAGCTTGTGGGCAGGTACAGAAGCCCTGGCAGGCGAACAAGAGAAAAGATTATTTTTTGCATATCTTCTGTGTATCTCCAGGGAATTCAGTGGCGTTCCTGATCTCGAATGCTTGTAATTAGGAGGGTGGCATCTTTGGGCTGGAGAATTCCAGAGAAAATAATTTTCACAGCACCTAGAGGGCTTGATGTCGCGCTTGCTGACAGATGGGAAACCTTTATGAAGGCTCTATAACCTTTTGCCCTGGGAGACTATACTTTTTGACACTGCAGGATTGGGAGGATATAGATGTTTTTACTCGAGTGATAGTGTGGTGGTTTTTTAAAACAACGAGTCATTTATTAAAGTATTTTAATGAACTGTGCAAACAGCGAAAACCTGACAAAGCTTGTGTCATTGCTGAGAGCGAAAACATAACTATTAACCAGAGACTGTTTTGCTTATGGAGACTTTTGTATTGCACAGAAATAAGATATAGGAAAAGACTAGCAGATACGATTTCATGTTTCATCTTTGCAGATCATGACCTCAGGAATGTCATGCCACTTCCATTAATCCTTTTCTCGACTTAAAGAAGCCTGTGAATATGAATAAAGTTGTATTTTAAAAGCGATAGAAAGAGAGAAAGAGAAAACAAGACTCATTCACATTCTGAGTCTGCTTTCTGTCTCACACGTATTACATTTCACAAAACAGATAGAAACAATAGAGCTTATTAAGAAAAACTTGTTTTGAATGGCAAATTAAGCATAATGAAAATACACACGTTTTTACAAGTAGTTATTTTTTCACCGATTGAATATTTTAAACCTTTTGAAAGTACGTACTTATCTCTGCAAAATGTTTTTCTTTTAGCTCATTTTCACCATATCACCCTGCTACGTATATTTACTTAAAATGTTTAATTCGGTCAGCTCAGAGACCTTGATAAGCACAGCACCATGTCTGTGTCCAGACCTTAACCAACGCGGGTGCCCTACCGCAGCTATTTATGAGCAGTATCAGTGCAGGTTTCCAGGCTGAAGAGGCTGATGCACGGAGCAGTCCACAGTATGGCTGCTTAGGAAAAAAGAAAGTGATTATTATATTCGAGGAGCTATCTCAGCATTCGTACTCGAAGCAGATACCTTTTCAGTGCAGCATATATCATCAAAATAGATATAATAATTTGTTACCAGTTTCGAAAATGATGTGAAATCGAGAAACACTCCAGAAAGCTTTCAATGAAAAGTAAACTTGACCTAGTGAAAAGTCAGTTCCTCCTTGTCACATTTACGTACAGTTTTAAAAAATTATTACAGATAATAGCAAAGAAAGGCAAGTTTTTATCTCCACCCCCCATATTTCTAAATTCAGAAACATGAGGAAAATAATCTCCTTAAAAAGAGGGCACAGGAGTTGTCTTGAATTTTGATTTATATTGTAAATCCATTAAATCAGCATTCCAGATTTGCACAAAGTTGTGAATCTAGTGTTATAAAATCTCTTCAGACATAAAGCACTTGAATGTGGAATATTAAGGTGAACTGCATTTTTCTACTTCCTAGGTATTGCAGCGATCTGGGAATTTATTTTTACAGCCTGAGATGTCAGTATGCCACAGCATCATGAAAATCTCACCATCTGTATGCTCCTGGACAATCTCATCAAGTACAATCAACGACAGACTTAGAATAACAAAATATAAATGCTATTACTACCGCTTGGCCATGCGCACACTCAAATCTATTTTGAATAGCATTCAACCTGAGTTATCACGCTGCTTACCTTAGGCCCAAACCAGTCTAATCCCTTTCAGTGTCTGCTTACTTGCATGAATCCTGCTGTAAAACATGCTATTTGAAATAACACTTATTAAGTTAAATGGGAGGTTACAGAGAGATGCATATAAGTTCATTTTGCCAAGTGCTGATCCATAACCCCGTGAAAGTTCAGGAGTCGAGTGATGGCTTCACCTGGCTTCTTACCTAATATGCTGGGCAGTGTCCTTCTGGATATGTGTTACTTCTCTGTGCCAGGAAACAAGGCTGTTTTAGTTGGAGCTCTGTTATAGCAGACACTACATAGTTTAGATTAACTCCTTTCAGTAGTACAGCATCAATGTGTTATTCCCTTAACATAAAACATACAGATTATGTAAATCTGTAATAAATACTATTTTGAAGTGTATAGTAATCAGAAATCTTTCAGGGCAGGATGGAATGGAAACTGAGAAATATTGGAGAGTAAACATTCCAACGCTCATTCCTCTGCTTCTCCCTGGCAGAGTGGAGCACTCGCTGTAGCTGGGCTGCCAACGCTCCAGCACGAGGGTTTGCCCAGCGAGTCCCGCAGAGCGTGGACTTTCTGGGAGAGCTAGAGCCAAAGTGATCCCACGCAAAGCATTTATCCTCTCTCTGCAGACCCTGACGCCCTGATTGCAAATGGGAATAGCTATTCCTGGTCTGAGGGAAGGTGGCCTTTTTCGTATGAACTCAGGAGGTCAAATTGGGTATATGCGGTCATTCAGGCTTGCAAGCCCAAGTGATCCGAGAGGCAAAAGGCAGCGGTGGAAGAGAGGCCATACAACTTGCTTACAACTTGTTTGGCATTCCGACTCTAGTGACTGTGCAGAGCTAAGCAACGGAGCCCCCGGAGCCCATCACTAATTGGCACAACCCTGCATTTCCCTCACCTTTGCGGGCCTGGTCTGAGGTTTTGGTAGGAGGTTCTCTCTTACTAGAGAACACTGCTACAGTCCCGGCTGTCCTCTTGCAGGGAAGAGGGAGCCAGGATTCCAGCCTAAAGAGGCCACAGGACTTGTAGGAATGGCTCCTCGCCTCTTCCCCTTGCGGGGCGCACACTGACAGGCTCTTGGAAACCTGGGCACCAAGGGCGAGATCTGAAATCTATCAGCGATACCCACAGGCCGGCTGAGTTCCCCGGCGCTGCCCGCCCCCCGCACCGCCCAGCCGGAACTTCCCGGGGTACCAGCCCCGACGGGTGCGATGCTGGCTGCTGCTAGGGGCCTGGCTGCGCGGGGCTTGCCATGCGGCCGCAGAGAAGGAGGGATCGCGGCAGGCAGGCGGAGGGAGGGAGGGAGGAAAGGAGGGAGGGAGGGA
>WYDI02030122.1:0-29014 GCA_009867235.2 Psittacus erithacus
CCGCGTCCAACCGCACGTTGCGTGCGTCCACGCAGCAGCTCTAGGTTCACCCTCTCGGATTCTGGCGGACCCCCTCTCGGTCCGAGCTGCTCCCCGGTCGCTGCTCACCGATGCCACGTCCGACGCGCCGTTACCAGCTCTCTGCAGGGCCGCAGAGGCCTAGCCTGCCTCCAAGGGTCCTGGCCTCCGTCCGTGTCGGCGTTAGCAATGCCGGGTGCAGATTCGAGGCCTCTCCGCCGTTCGAGGCTTCTGCGCTGCTCGAGGCTTCTTCCGTGTTGTCCGAGGCTTCTCCGCTGTTCGAGGCTCCTCCGAGGCTTCTGCGCTGTTTGAAGCTCCTTCGGCGCTGTTCGAGGCTCCTTCTGTGCTGTGCGAGGCTTCGTCCCTGTTCGGGCGCCACTTGTTGCAGGCAACAGCGCGGGAAAATCAAGCAACGACCCAATATGAGTGATAAGCAAGTTCCACTTTATTGCCAGTCGGTGCAGCTTATATACCCTTTTCCCACTAATTTATGCACACCTGTCATCACATGATTGGCTAAGCCTAAAAGGTTACATCAGCTAGTTATTGTGTGATTGGCTAAATCCGGATCCAGCCCGTGATTGGCTGAATCAGGATCCGACCCGTGATTGGCTGAATCAGGATCCGACCCGTGATTGGCCGAATCAGGATCCGGCCCGTGACTGGCCGAATCAGGATCTGGCCTGTGATTGGCTGAATCAGGATCCGGCCCATGATTGGCCAAACCCGGATGCGGCCCGTGATTGGCCGAATCCGGATGCAGCCTAGTCAGCCTAGCATCTGCTCTGCTTGTACAACTGCTCCATAGATCCATGCCCTTTCTCATCTAGCCATTCCTCAACAGGCTGAGGTACCAAGTAGGAAAGTGGTAGATCTACAGCCTGGAACCTGAGTTTTGAAGATATTCAGTGCCATCCATGAAAACCATGCAAAAGTCCAAATAGTGTCTGTATTTGGTTTCTCCCAGTTATACCCATTTGCTGTAGACTGTGAGTTGCTTTTCCCAATGAGAGAACTTCAGGAAAATTTTACCAGTGCAGGTAACTTGCCTGTCAGTAGTGAAGACAGCACTTGTACACCTACATCTGTGGCTAGTTTCCATTGGTTATAACCAAGGCATATTTCTAGTCAAGTTGAGCTTTACTGTCCTGTAGTGGTCCTGAACACAAGTGTTGGAATGGAAATGGGGGTTTGTATGCTGTGATAACATTGGACAACAGATGAAACATTCTACTAATTGTCTGAACAAGAACACATCATTTCACATGGACATGAGATGGAGTTTGGGAAGATGTAATTGGACCTCTACCATTTGTTTGGTTTTTTTGGAGCACTCTGGCAGTTCTTGCAGATTATTTCTCCCTCATCAGAGGCACTCTAATGCCCTCAGCAGCTTATTTTGTCTGGAAAATTCAGGCACCCAGGATAATGATGACAACAAAAACAACATTTTGACTCCCAAATCCCCTGGCAAAATAGTTGCATCATGTCTGGAAATAATTGGGCAATGACAGAATGGAAAAATTACAATGACTCAAAAAAGAGAGGACGCTTTTAGTAAGGGGATTTTGTGTGATCATTCTTCTGAACGTAGCAGTTCTTAGTGCTATTGGGAAACTCTGGATTGACATCCCGTATAACTAAACTCCACTATTCCCAATGAAAATATTGCAGAGATTTCAAGTCTCTAGACCAAGCTCTAGTATTAATCTGCCTTACCAGTATTCCTGGTCTTTTGGCTTAGAGGTTGACTGAGATGGCTTGTTCTCCAGATCAGCCTACTCTTGGCTTCTTTCTTGAGGTGATCAAGGACTCAGCACTGGGGTGCATGTCTCATCCTTGGGAGCTGGTCTTACGGATAGAACTGGTAGATGTTACCGACTAGTGCTAGTTTCAAACCAGTGATGTTCTTAGAGGCATTTCATACCTTAAGACCTGTAAAAGGCATGGGACTTTACCTCCCTGTAGGGGAAAATGCTTCTTCAATGCCAAAGCAGAAGACTAGTATGCTGGTTCTGGCTGTTAAAGTGTGTGTCTGCTTGACTGACATCATCATGGTCTATTTCATCTTCAGTCTATTAATTCTTATGCTGAATATGGGTTTCATCTCACACTCCGCCTTTCAAGACACTCTTTCCTGTGAAACTGCATCACAGCGTTGTACTCACCACCAAAAAAGAAGGAAGTTTAGAGTCTAACCTGGGTCTGCTGTCTAGACAGCAGACTGGGGTGCATCTGTAGCTTGCAAAAAAGGCCGTTCAGACTTACTCTGGTAGGTAGCACAGACACAACTTGGACTGTAGTCTTCTCCTGAACTCATGGACTTGAGATTACAGTATATTCTTGGCAAGTCCTAAAAATAACATCTTTAACACCTGAATTCTTTCAAGAATAAAATGTGGGGATTGTAGAAAGTGTTTGAAAAGACTTACTGCTGGATGGTTTTATCCTCATTTGTGATTGTGTCCAGGGGTGGCATCCGTGGAATTCTTTCCCTATGATTTTTTTTTTTTTTTTTATGTAGCTTATTTCCCACAGCTCTTACTATCACAGTGATTTGAAGAAGAACAATGACATAGCTAACCAACCTATTTAGTGAAGATGATGCTGTGGTAGGGGAAATCATTGCATAAATACCATTATTTCATAAAGCATAAATTTATCCACACTGAATTTGTGGACACTGCTAAATGCTACCTCTACAGCAGCTTCATTACTGGAGTGTGAACCATTGTGCCCTGGAAAGATTCCAGCTGGGTGACTATATTTGCAGACCTACTGTTTTTATGACTATTTGTGTAGTACTATAAGTTTACTTGGCACTGTACAATAACTGGCTTAAGCAGATAGCTTAGATCCTACACTGGAAAACCTATAACCTCAGTGCCACAGCTAGGACAATGGGGTACAATACAACAAAATTGAAACATACTGGTGGAATACAGTACAACAAAAATAAAACATATATCTGTACAATGTAAATTGTAAAATCTACAAGATGTAGATTTACACCTTGTGTCATGTAGTAGGTGTCTCTTCAGAGGTCTTTTTCTGTCTGTAATATCTGCTTAAAAATAAAGAGTTTTGCAGTTTGGGAAATAGGAAGTGGCTACTACTAAGCTACTAATAAGAAAATATTTCAAATCTAGGAGTTTTCATGAAGGAAAGTGAGGATATTGCTATGGAGCATTGGAAAAAAAATAGAGAATGGAACTAAAGCTGGTAGACAGAAAGAGAGGACTAAGGCAAAAACTGGAAAGTGTTCATCCTTGCCTGAAGGAATTTTTTGCTGTGGGTTTTTTGCTTGTTATTTATTTATTTTTTTTAATATTAGGGAATGGAGTAATCTTTAGGGAGGTTTATTAATAGAACAAATGTGGTTCATGGTGACGAAGACAGGAAAATTGATTTTGGTAGCAATCCAGACTTTCTGACTGAGAAGAGGTAGATGTTGCTGAAACTGCAGTGCTGCAACACTAGAAAACTTGGAAGTAATAACAGGGAGAGGTCAAGGAAAGAAAAGCAGGACACCAGACTACTGCGCTCAAACCAGAAAGGTTGTTTATATTTTGGGGTGTGCAATCCTGTTGGATCCACCAACGTGTTGTTAGGAATTGTTGGCAAACCTGCCTAAGTGTAAAACTGATAAATAGGAATGGGAACTAGTGGTACAATAAGCACTAAGTAAAAATGTGTTCCTGCCTCCAGGGTTGCTGTTTAGCAGGACATCTTGGCCTGTCCTCTTGGCCAAATATCTTTGTGCTTAGACACTGAGGAGATGAAGGACGCATGTACTTTGGTAGACACTTGTATTGTGTGTTGTGTATTTTTCTTGTTTTGTTTGCAGGTGAAGCTGTGGTGATCACATCGCCATTCAGAAATGTTAAGGATGTGTAGGCTTACTTGCATTTAAATGAGATGTGAAATTATAATTAAGACTCAGCTTTTGGTGTCTAGGAGGACAGATTAGTTTTGACCCTGCAAATTTTTGTGTGGAGTCAGAGTTATAGTAAACCATACATTTGTGAAAATAAAATAGCATCTTAGCAGGTAAAAAGGTGAATGGATTGTTCATTCAGCTAAGACAGGTATAAAAAATTACTAATCTCTACTTGATTAAAAAGTAGACAAAAAAGGTGTAAAGAAAATAAATAATTACTAGCCAGTTTTATGATACTGACTCTGTTGCTCTTTCCACTTTTTATTTTGAATCTTGATTTGACTGTTGTTTTAGCATTGCTTTTCTATGAATGCAATTTGGATGGATAAATGGATTGGGAAGAACATAAGGAACCTGCTGATATCATTTTTCTGTTTCCTTTTGTTCTTTAGTTTTTTGGGTTTGTTCGAGGTTTCTTTGTAGTACTTCTCCCCTCTCCCCTCATGCTCAGGTGAGGACAGCGAGAGTGTCACAAGTTCATCTCTTGAAAAGGAAAGACCTTTTACAGTTCTTTAGCTTTCTTTGTGTCAGTAAGCTGGTATAAAGTAAGAGGTATTGGATTTGTGGGTGTTAACAGACTAACAGTAGTGATCATTAGTCATCCAGTGCATCCTAAGCATCCTTAAAGTATTAAAAATAAATATATTTTTGACAGACATGTTGCATTAAGTATTTCTTCAAATAACCCTAGCCTTTCCTCTCAGGACATACTTCCTAGCCAATAAATGAATAAATAAATAAATAAAGTGTGAGTTAAAATTTAAAGAATAATGTATTAATAATATATAATACTGTGTGTACCAGGATTTTGTTTCCTGTGAACTATTGATCCATTTTGGGCTTATCCCTCATGCTGCAATTGCTTTATGTTGCATCTGGCATCTGACATCTCTCATGTTACATGTGACATACATGGAGAATTTCCATGACAATTGGAACATGGCGTGAAGCTCATAGTTTCACCATCTGTGTACTGGAGAAGCAATGTGGTCTAGGGAACTGAGCATAGGATCAGTATGGACCTCTTTAGCTTTACCCAATGTATATATTTTGACAGTTTTTAGACCAGTGATTATTTTCTCCATTTTATCATCAGTAAGTGATGATGAAGGTAGCTATTATAATGCCATGAAGTTCTCATGGTTTATTATTCAATAGCGGAATAACAGAGATTCAATATTGGATTTGGGGGTGGAAGGCAAGTTGGCTTATGCTCCAAACCAGTCCGAATTCAGGTTTCTTTCTACTTGCGTAATAATACATCACATTTATGTGTTTTATCCTGCCACAGAGAAAGATATAGATTTGAAGGGAAATGGAAGTGATTTACTTTGTTTCTTCTTCTGTTAGTGTAAGCCAGTGTAGACAGTGATTCTGCATCATACATTGAGTCCCATGCTTCCCACTCAGGTGGGAACTGTGCCAAACAGTGGGAACATCCACCAAAAATGTGTGTCTGTTTATGATCAGTAAAGATTCAGCTCTGGAAGTGAGTGTGTCAGTGTTTTCCATTAATGCTTCCTTTCATTGCAAACTAGTTTTGCAGGACTGCATGTGTTTAGTTAACCTGCAGAGTTCTCTTCTGTTTTTCCAAAGGCATACATAAGTATTACATAAGTATTTTTCTCTGTTTTAGTTATAGTTGTGTTCTGGCTGTTCGTTGTGGTAAAGGACAGGACAGTGAGGTAAGAATTAGGTTGATCAGGTATCTTGCACAGGAGAGCTGCTGGCATAGCAGTTGTTTCAGGTATCTTATTTGTGGAACATTGTTTATTCAGGATATGTTCACATGAAAACTATAATTTCTGAGATGACAATGAAGAAAAGAGATTGAAGAAACCATTTAGAATCTGCAATTGAAAGAGGATCCTGGTGTGCAGTTAGCATGGATCCCATTCTATGTAGCTGAACCTTCTGATAAGGCTTAAAAATTGCATTAGCTTAATTATGTTTGGTCACTGTGCCAAATGGTTTAGAAATGAACGCATGCGCCCTGTCAGAAGAAGAGGACGTTATTATAATTAGATCTCAGGCAGTGTTCCAGACTGTGGCTCCTGACCTGAGCCGAACCACAGATGAGGCTAGGAAGCAGGAGGGGGATCGTTATGTGCGGTTAGCTGTTGAAATGACAGCAACTTGTTTGTGTTTTGCAAAAGGGTAAAATGGTACAACTGAGAAGAGCTGAGGGAGAAAGCTATGTGTAACAGTGGGATTTTCTCCAGAGAGAGATTTCCCATTGATTCTGCTGGAGGTATATATAGAAATAGATAATTGAACATGTTTCATTTTTACAATTGTTTTACTTGCAAGAAGTTAAAGGCAATAGAGCTTTTATTAGAATAAAAAAAACCCACTTTTTGTTGCTTGCATACTTATTATTTTTGACAGCTTTGTTATCAATTACCACTCAAAAGATGAAAGATGTTCTTTTTAAATTTTCTTTGATGCCTTCTGCCCTATGCCCACGCTATCCTTTGGAAACATATTTCCCCCAGATTTTGGTTCTTAAGTAAATGCCCTTCAGCATGTGGTGTGTGGCAGGGTTAACCTTTAGAATGATAGTGCTTCCACTTGGAAATATCATTCATTCATTCATTCAGTGATTAATTTCTAAAATACCTATGCTGGCTTCCTCTCGAAGTGTTCAATTATTCTTATTTTAAAAGCATCTAGACACCTCACCTATCTACAGCTATGGTAGCAATACAAAAGTACCATTTTACCCCTCTGTGTCAGTATGAATTTCCTGCATACTGCTTATGGACAGACCTGGAAAATGCCACTGTCAAAAGTACAAGTTGTGCAGTGGAATGATGCTTTGTGAAAGTGAGGCACTACAAGGTTACTATTTATGTGAGCTGAGCATGCTTTTGCAGAGCAGTAAAAGCTGAGTAGCTTTTGCTGAGTTTCTCAAGTATAGATCCCAAGGGCCAGATGCTGATTTTGTAAAAACACCATAGGAACAAGCACTAGCTTGTGCATTTTTTTGGCATTATGGGTGAAGAAGGCCTGGAGACTGTTCACCTCTTAGGTGAACCTGCTCAAGACAGATGCTGAGTGATGAAATGTCAGTACAGGACGACCACAGGTACTGCACCGCAGTACTTGTTCTGTAGAAAATTTTTATCTTCTTATCCATTCATATAGTACTCATTTCCTGGAAAAGTATCTTTTCTAGAGGAGTGCTCACCAAAGTCTTGTCCTCAGCTCATAAAGGAAAATGTTACAGTCTGATCAATTCAGTCTCTCAGCCATTTGTTCCAAGGATCATTCACTTTCCGTGCCCCAGGGAATGCTGTTCCTTTGATGGTTGGTGAAGAAGTCTCTAGGCAGTGGGCCAGAGCTTGGTTACAACTGAATGAAGTGCAGTTATATTGTACTTAAATCAGGTCTTATTGATTTGAGTTCCTTCCAAGCCAAAATTTGTCAAACTAATGGATTCAAACCTCATCTGTGATCAGATTACCATCAAGGACATTCTACTCAGAGTAGTCCCTGGGAAGATGGTCTGTGGTGGACAAGTATGAGTTCTTCTGAGGCTCTCTTGTGAAATCTTTTAAGAATTGAATCTCTTAAGTCCCCACCACTGAGGGGAAGCAGAAGTTGCCCTCAAATCTACCACAATGAAAGGCACAGCATTTTGGTTATGCTGACAATGTCAGAGAGCAGATCCAGGGTTAAGCTGACCTTTGGCATCTCCTAGTGAGAACATTCTTATGAATGTGCTCTTGAAGCCAGCATCACACTTCCTTAATGTCCTGCTGAGACAAACCACCCCTTGCAGGGTTGGCATGAAGAGCAAAGGAAAGTGGACATGCCAGAAGACAGTGCTTGGTACCAGTTCTTCAGCTGTGTAAGAGTTGCAGCTGTTGCCCCTCCAGTGCATAAGAGAAGGTGCTGCATAAATTAATCCTAGCACAAATATGGCAGATGCCCGTCAAGCACATAGTGCTGCAAGGGTGAAGTTTTGGGTGCTTTGGTTTTTTGTTTTGTTGTTTGTTTGTTAGGTTTTTTTTTTTCTTAAGTAAGCATGCTGATGTCTATACAAAATGTCCCTGGAGAGCCTCTGGCTGTGTGCAGTATGTTAAGTCCCACCATGCAACTGCTGTCCTAAAGGTGCTTTTCCTAGCACAGCTACTTAGTCTTCATGAGAGCTCAAAGCAGCCTCGTTCTGGCAAGTGTTGCGGGGCAGGTTAGGGCAGCAGCTGCTCTGATGACAAAGCTCAGCTGTGTTGCTGCTGATACAGCATCCAGCATCCTGTGGTTTGGTTCACCTGCCACCTCCCTCCTTGCTCTCCTGCTCTCCTGCTCCGTGCCCAGGAGCTGGGCTTCACATCAGGCTTTAATTATTTACTCTCTAACGATGTGGCTTACTCTGCAGATTAAGTGAAAAAGTAAAGTCCTTCAAAAATATAACACAAATAAGCCCCTGAGCTGTCAAACAGCAAGTCCCTTAAAAGGGCAAAATATGTGGCTCTCTGTGGACTGCGCAGATCCCTCCTTTCCAACTGCTGGCAGGAGACTTCCTGTTTGGATGGGCTGCTCACAAATGGTGCTGTGTAGTGAAATCAGTGACTCCTAGCTCCTCCTTCAGGCCGTCTTTAGCCTCCCTTTTACACTCCTGATACTAAAGCTCCTCAAGCCTGTGTCCTGTCAAGATGGGGTAGCTCAAATGTGCTCCCCTGGATACATAAAGCAGCCCAAAGGAGTTATGTGTGTTTGAAAGTGGGATAGACAAAATGGTCCTACTGTAATACTCCTGGACATAAAGCCATAGTGTTGGTGGTCTGGCTGCGGGGGGGGGGGAGGGAAATTGATTTCTGCTTTAATGTTTCATTGTTCATTTTATCTTGACCAAATGGCACACCTTTGGAGCATTCTTCCAGTTATTCTGGGTAAATTCTCCAGTGTATGCTTTTTGCTTCTGATACTTTGGTTCCTTTACTGTAGTGGTGAGAGAAAGGCCAATGGCATTCAATGGTAGCATTCAACCTTGGCTACTTAGTATTGCTGATAAATCTACCTCCTGGGAAATCCCACGCTGAATTTGTAAAACCTCTTCAAACACTTTGGGATGAGTGACTTACGCTGCTTTACAGAAACATGTTAATACCATATTAAAGCATAGCTACCTTGTCTGTCTTAAGTGTTTGTTTTGATCTTTTGTGTCTCGCATCCTTCTGTTCTCTTTCAGCTGTTACACCTGTGACTTGTAACTACAGATTGCTGCACAGGTTCGACAGAGTCTTGTTTATCAACTAATGTCTGGTTTGTTTTCTTTTTTCTTCCTGTAGAACATGATCAGAAGATAGCAACATACACCATGACCATGGCACCCCGGAAGAGGAATCGTCATGCATTGGGGTTTCTCTGCTGTTTTGGGGGTAGTGACCTCCCTGAAATCAATCTCAAGGACAATAACCCCCTCCAGTTCCTTGAGTTTTCTGTCCCAATCCCACCAGCAGAAGAGCTCAATGCCAGATTCTCTGAACTTGTGGTAAGTTTCTGCTGGCAGATTGATATATTTTAGGGGGTCGATGAACTCCTCCTCTCAGAGAAAGAAGTAAAGGGACTTTGAGAACTTATTAGGGATAGGATAAATACTTATGTTGCAGCTTCTCCCTCCCCCTCATTCTTTTATGACCAATTCCTTGGTGGGAGAAAGGAGACAAATGAGAGGGTGGATGATGGTGGCACTCTGTGCGTAAGTACAGCAAGATACTTAAATACGCTAAATATGCTTATTTATTCTTGCAGCATTATGCAATCCTCCAGATGTAGGATTGGGCATATTAGAAGGAACCTCGTAAGTTCTGTAAAGAATGAATCCCTGACAGCCAATTTCTTGTTAGCAACTTTGATATGAAATCTGCTGCATGACATAGCACAGGAGGGGTTTTGAGCCTATAAAATAAGGACTATACTGTTTGTTAATCATTAACGTACTTCTGGTGAGGTACAAAAACCAGGTGACCATGCTGATTGTTTCATCATCCAGCTGCCTTTGAACCATGAAATTCCTTCCTGTTCATAATGTCTGTAACAGCACAGGCATGAACAGGAAGGGAAGGATGCATTTCAGGTGAACTTTGTTTTTGTGGTAAATGTCAAAGATTCCAGTAGCAGGCATTGCACTTACTGTTCATGCTTGGTATCAAATGACTTCAATGTCTTTGCCCTCTTGTTCAACCTGAATGCAAAAATCAGGCAGAGGTCATAGGGCTGTGATATTTTGCAGTCTGCATTGTAAAGGTGATGCCCATTTGATGCAGTTGATCTATGATCCAGCTGATCCAGATCAGCTATCTCATTACTACTCTGAGATCAGAGGTTACGTAAAGTGAATGTATATATATGCCTGAGTGCTGGTACTGAGATGAGGAATAGAACATAAAATACTGGATCTCAGAATTAGAGAAATTTGACAATCTTCCTACATTACACTTATAGCATTAGCCCAGTAAGTTCTTGTCCATTATCATGGCTTCAGAGTGCTATGAAAATAACTATATAATTTGGGTAAGTGGAGGTTAACATGTGGACAACTATAGTAAGTCATACTAAACATAGGGACAGCTATAGTTTGTCAGATCAGTGGTCTAACAACCTAGCCTAGGCTTCTATTACAAGATGGAGTCCAAAGCAGATGCCTAGGGTGTTTAGGCCTAGGCCACATTTAAGATGTGGCCCTAGGGTGGTCTTTTCCATGATACTCTCCAACCCTCTAACAATTTTCAGCTCAAGGGCTTCCTCAGCCAAAGTTGCCTTCTGTGTACATAGTAATTTAATATTGATTTCTTTTCCATTAACTGTTTCCATGTTCCCTAGCATCCATGACAATTTTTCAGCATTTGCAGTTTTCTATGACAGGACTGTGGGAATGAGAATATTTGCAGCTGTTTCAGGAAGAATAAGGTGTGCAGCAAAAAGAGAGTCTACTTGCTTCTAAGTAGCAGATGTGGAATCTCCTCTTAATAGAGAGATTTCACAAAATCCTGGTCTATATTTAAGTTAGTTTATCTTTTACGTGAGACTACTTGAATTTATCTCTGAAAGTGCAGCTGACTGACTGGAGAATTCTGCTTGGTGACAGGTATCTCTCATGAGTAAGAGTGTAATCTGCTGCTAGTTTAATTCTGGGTGCTGTTTTAAGTATTGATTTTCACATGCAAAGCTTTAATTGCTGTATCAAAGTTCACCAGTACTGAGATCCATTGAAGCATTCAAATCAGCTTTTATGAAGATGTCACCAAGAGATACACTTTGCTTCTGAACTTGGCATGGGAAAGCTTGAACTTGCTTACCTTTGGGTCATTGTGAAAGACTTGGTTTAGCTGCTGCTGGGCTTTTGCTCACTGGGAAGGGTATTAGTTTCTATCAGGAGTTTTGAGAGTTTATGGTGGTATTAAGGGTGCTTTAGCTTTCTGTTTTATGCCTGGAAATTACTGGGTTTCATGGGCTTGTGGCAAAACAGCTCACAGCTGCTTTCTGGAAGTCTATTAAACAGTATAATTTATAATGTTTTTGGTGCAGAATTTAATGACAAGCATACATGGTGATCTGTAAAAGTTTTGGCCCCAGAGGTCTGCGAGTTGTTGGTCTATGCTATAACTTATTAAATGTGCTGGTGCTGACAGCCTGTAACTGGCACATGCGTTTCAAACAAATGAAGCTATTGAAATGAAAATAGATCATATTCATGTTCTTACATTTAATGATAGTAACTTAGCCATCATTACATGAGAAGTGAGCTGGGAGAGAAAAGTGCTATTTTTCAGAAGGCTAAAGATATGCATCATACATTTTTATAAAATACTTGGTAGGATAGGTATACATGTCCAGAGGAGTTCCTGGGTAGGCAGGTAACATGGGGGCAGTTAAGGGCTTTGAGTGAGAGAACCTGGGTGAAAAAACCAGACTGGCCAAATACAGAATTTGCCTAGAAGGGCTAGTTTGTCTACGGGTCCGAATTAATGCATATTCTATGAAACACTACTATGAAACAGGCTGCATCTTTATTGACAGGTCAGATGAGATTTTAATTGGGTTAGAAAGACTCAGTCTAAATGCAGCAGTGTAAATCAGCAATCTGGAAGTGCCTGAGAGGGCTCTGTGTGTGTACTACCCTCCATGCTGCTTATCCGTTAGTCTAGTCTGGGTACACTTGTACTATATAAAAAACAGATTTGAGTGTAAAGCCTTCTGACCCAAATCCCCAAGTGAAATGATGACACCATCTGAGATCATCTGAGATCTGTTTTGAGAAAAGCATTTGTGTTAGATCCCTGAAGCAGGCCCAGGGGGTATTGCCTCATCTTGCCATCTGCTCTACAAAGGATATAAAAAAACCCATTGGTGTGCTTGGATGAATTTTTAAAAGCCTTATTTTCCCCCTTGTTGCAGTTAAAATCTGGGGCGTTTTCCCATATAAGAGTTAATGACAAGAAGATCTAAGCCTGGCCGTGCTGGAAAAGCCTCCCTTATGATGAGTTTTCCAGTCCAATAAGTATTCGGTATATTTCTACATGCCTTTCTGAGAAAAATGATCCTTTTGAGGGCCAGAGCATGTGTTCTCTTGTTCTTGTGGTCCTTATATTAATATAATGAAAAGTGAACTTGGAGATGTCCATTTTGCAAGACGAGGAATTAGGAATGTGTTTGGATTGTTTATTTCTGATGGAGTCACAAGTCACCTCCAGAGTTTGCAAGCTTGCTTGTGTAAATGCCAGACTAAGGTGAATAAACATGTATAGGCTGCTCTGTCTGGGGGATGCACCCAGACTAACCAGCTGAGTAACATCAGCTCCTTAACTGGACTCTGACCAAGGCAGTGGTTGTCAAATGACAAATTGATGCTGATTTCAGCATAAATATCTGTTCTTGATGCTGTTCAACCAGAAAACCAGCTCTAGGATGGACCTCAAGATTTTGTGTTACTTGAAGCTGCATGCTATGATGAGGCCTTGTCTCCTGGATTAGAAAATTAAACCAGAAAGGGTTACTCCTATTATGAGTCAAATTCAGTCTCTATTTATTCCATTGGGAACATGCACAGAGAGTAGGTCTGAATGAAGACAATGCTCACTCAGGGTGATTTGGTCTGATTTTGTTTGGGCTAAGGTAGGAGAAGATGTAGTAGCTCTCAGGCTGTCTACTGGCAGTAATTGCCTTGGGGCTAATGCAGTGGTGACAGTACAGATAAGTCTTTATCAGAAGTCTAGATGCAGAAGAAACAAAGCAAACAAAAATGCTTGTGACCACAAGCTTTACCCCTCCAAGGCCCACTTTTGTGCACTCAACTGAAAGAGTGCAGAACAGCTTGCATTAGTATCTCTCTTTTAATGAACAGGCAAGGAAGAGAAACTCTTGAGAGCATGTGGAGTGGTCGTGTACCTCATAAATTATGAAACTGGCCCTACCTGACCATCAAGGCTGTTCTAGCCAGCATCACTTCTGCTTTTTGCTTCAATCTCTCTTCTCAGCTGGCACTGTGTATACTACCATGGAGTAAAGTGCTGCTGCACTTGGTGGTCTTATTGGCAGGCACCAAGCTGGTTTTGTGCCTGCTGGCAAAAATGGCTGTGCTAAGCACATGTGGTTTTGCTTGTACAGATTTATTGACTGAACAGGAACTGCAGAAGAATCTGGAAGAACTATTGCAAGGCAAGGGGAAATAATTTTTTTCATGAAACAAGTTCTCCATGTCCTTGTTCATATATCTTAGCAGCAGTGTGTTCTTGTCACAGTGGATTCTGACTCCTTTTTCTCAGTATTGGAGTCCTGGACTTTTCTCATTGGTTAAGGGTGGTGTGCTGCGTGATGCTAAAGATATTGCCATCTAGATCACTCTTACATGAGCAATCTGATTCCAGATGTGAACATGGACCATGCCAAGAAGCATAACTTCAATGTTAGCAATCCAGTGAAATTAATAAAATGTAAAGAATTATAGCACAGGGGAAAGAGATGACAGTTCTTTACAAAAGAACCTGTGCTTTTGTTGTTTCTCTTTTTGTTTCTTTTGTTAGTGGCTCTGTTGAGGTGATCATGGTATTTCAGAAGGTGGAAATCAAGATTGTCTACTGTAGCATGCACTGTTCTACAGGGAAGAAGTGGAATTGTCTTTTGAATTGCTGCTTTCAAAGTTGATCATATATTACAGCCTTCAAGCTTGGATGAGTCACTTCACCACATTAGATTCTTACACTGGGAAAGAATTGAGAAATGATTACTTTTATCACCTCTTAGCCTTGGCTGCCTTTGAAACATTCTGCCGTTTAGCTGAGGTGGGACATTGACTGAATTCTTCTCTCATAGTTTGTTTCTCTAATGTTGCATCTGAACCTGTTTTATTATAATTTTTTTCCTTCTGTTTTTTTTTTTTTTTCTCAGAGTCTTTTTGTTGACTTTATAGATTCAAAAAAGCTTTATCCATATTACAATTTATCATCTTCCCAGGCTTTTCCAGAGCAAAACTTTGGACCTTATGCCAGCAAAAGTGCCTACTGAGTTCCATTATTTACAGTTGAGGAGCAGCATAAATACTTATTAACTCTGTATTTGAAAACTTCAGAATTACCCAGCATCTTTTTTGTCCTGCCTTTATGTTTCTTCTCATCCGCTGAAATGACAACTTCATGTTCCCATCATTCTTTAGTTGCTGAAAGAGCTTGCTGATTGGGTGAGGCAACATGCATTCTTCTTCTCTCTCCCTCCCTCTCTCTTTGAAGAGATCTAGGTCGCATTTCTAGCAGCATTGAAAGAAGTGATCAGTAGCAGAAGCTTTGGGAAAAATCTGGTCTTTGCTTACTCTGTGACATTTCTCCACATCTGTTCCTCTTCTGCCTTCGCAGAGAGTAAAATTCAGTGATTACAGTCTCTCTTCCCAGAGGAAAGTTGAGGGAAAAAGAAAGAAAAAGGAGTTTTATGTTGAAGGAGATTAAGGTACAGCATGGAAGTGTCTGAGAATACATTTATTTATTTCATTAGAGGAAGCAAAGCAATTTCTGAGCAAGGTATCAATTTGGCACATGCCAGATAACACACCTTCCTCAAGGGAGATGAAATCCAAACTTAAATAACTGTAGTAGCATTTCCTACTGCAAACAGCTGGCTTGGAAGTAGCAAATTTCCTTCATACTTAGCTCTCCCATGCAGGCCATTTAATGCAATAGATACAACATAAGCCTCAGATGAAAACTAGGCTTCACCACATTGAATAATTACTCCCATATATCACCTGTCCCACTCAAGCTTGCCAAGTCATAGCTGTGGTAGTGTTCGTGAGGCCCCTCTTTGGCTCTGCAACCTGCAAAAGTATTCATGGTGTAAAAAAGTACAAGAAATGTCTCTGTTGTGGGCTTTCATGTGAACATAGACAATATATGTCAGTGTATGTATGCACAAGAGGGCAGCAGCTGTGTTTGTGTTTGTTGACGTGCCTGGAGAACAAAGTTCTCTATTTCTCAACCAGCTCCCTTGGAATGCTTCCAGGGAACAGATATGCAGAGCTGCCTGATCTGTCTCTTGGCTCCCAGAGCTGAGCACCACCTTCCCAGAAATTATCCTCCATGTCTCAAGCTTGTTTAGTCCTTACTTTCTCACTGAAAGTTTGTGGCTTAGAAAGACATGCATTTTAGATCCTCACTTCAAACCCCAAACATATCATGTGTATTGATAACAGTATTTATTCACATTTAAATTCAGATATGTTACCAAGATTTGAGTATTTCAGTTTCAAATTATTTGTCTTTTGAGTCATTCTATCCCCTTGCTGCATTCTTTTGAATACAAGGATTTACTTTCTGTGTCACTTGCCCTGCATGTAAATCATAGTTTCAGACTACACCTCTGACAGGCCTGTGGCTTTGAGTTGTTGATCAATGAAAATTTCTCTGAAACTATAATTTAAGAGGGCCTCTATGCTGTTTTGCCCATAAGAAGTTCTTTTCTTCTCTGTGCCCATCCCCAATGTACTTTTCTGTAATGAATGATTGTACCTAATCAGTTAGGAAAGTTGTGTAGTGCCAAATGCAATCAAGATCTGGAGAAGTTCTTCATTTTTATTCACCTATGGTGAGCTCTGACTCTAGCAAGCTAAGTAGGCTTTGCTGGTCTTGGCTCAGTGGAGACTCCCCACCCCAATTATTTCTTCCTTTCTTGCACCTAGTGAGAATGCCCCAGTGGAGGCTATAAGAAAATACTGATGATGAGACTAAGCTGTTTTTTTTCATGGCCAGAAGCTCATATCCAGGAAAAAGGCTTGACATCTCCATCTGAGTAGAAGACATTGACTCTGAAGGCATAAAAAAGTGAAGCTTTGGGGCAGCAGATTGCTTTCCTTGCTGATGGGGGCCGGGCCACAAAAACTTCCCTTTCTCTTGAGTTAGTTTATAGTTGTCAGATTAACATTTTTCATGCACTTAGATGCACTTGTCTTCCATTCTAATAATAGCAAAAGTACTGGGTGGTTTAAGATTTCTGAAGTAATTAGGAGACTGAGGCTTGGGAAGGCAAAAGCTCTTTGTGGTATCATAGTCTGTCTAGTTATGCACAGATGTGCACAGATGTCCAGCACAGTTCTTCAGTCCAAGATTGTATATACCCAGGATACCTTTTTTGTTTTTTATTGTCCATATCCGGGATGCTTTTTTTCTTTTTCTTCTTGCTCTTCAAAGGGAGAATTTTTCATAATGTTGGGTCAGTTTTACGCGTGTCCCATATGCTATACATGCGTACAAGTCCCTGATTTTAATGCACATATTGCAACTTGCAGGTTTCTATAAATACATTCAAGTTCAAGTACAGAAGAGGAATTACATTTCAGGCTTTGTGGTAGAGACGGCTTCCCCCCTCAGGCACTCACCTGCATATGGAGTCCTGAGAAAGGGACAGGCTTGTGGCACTGAGTACAGCACCATCACTTTCACTCTCTAGGCTCCCTTCTAGTAGGTGCAGCTGGTTGGCAGCTCCCTGACCAGCTGTGTAAGAAACAGCAGTCACTGTGCTGCAAATGTGTGAGATCCAGATGCCGTGAGAAGAGCATGAGATGAGAGCCAGGTCTCACATTCTGTGTCTGAAAATCAATAGGGTTGTGTAAACAAATGTAAATCCAGACCCGGGCTTACGTGCCAGATTTTGGGTGGGAAGAAGCTGGGGGTGTTACCAAAGTACCTGTAGTTATAAGGCTTCTGTGCAGGGATACACAGTTTTTTAGATCTTTCTGCTTTACTACAAGACTTATGGACGCATAGTTATCTGATATAAAACAGTTCAGTTCTTTTGAAGACAGTAGTGCAGTTGTATCATTCTACATTGCCTGAAATTTTGGCCTATCTGATATTTTCTGTGTCTGTGGTGATTGTTGGCTTCTGACTATCCCAAGCAGACAATACTGGTCCCTTTTCTGAAAGGTGGGGAAAGTTGTGGTCATGGTTGGAATATCTGGAGGGAATGTTTGAGTGTGTTCTGAGTATGATTTACTTAACAGTAGGCATGAAACATCCAAGAAAGACTTACTGGACTACATGTTTTTAACAGGGAAATCCTAATGTTCCCTAAGAGAGCACTGGATTTTGGAAGCACAACAGATAGGTAGCTTGGGATGCAAAAAGAGGGGCAAGAACAGATCCTGCCACTGAAGAATGGATGTGCTAAAATGTTAACCTGGTGTCTTTCCCCCACTGAATACCTTATCAGCTGATTTGGCAACACTATCTTGTTTTGGCATAGCTGCAAGTGTTAGGCAGCATTACATAAAAAGAAGAAGAAGAAGAAAAATAACATAAAGCTCTACTGTGTCCTTTTCCTTAGGACATCATTAATATTTGAGTGGTTTTTGTGTTCCATTATGTCAATAACAAAGAGTCAGGAACTTTCTGGATTAAGTCTCAAGGCTGCTGAAGGGATAAAACACTGAAATTATATTGATAGTAGGGGTCATACATGCTAGCTGGAATGATAAAATTAATTTACTTTTATTTCAGCTTTCCAGGGCTTTTCCAACTCTATTTGGGTGAATACAGAGTAGACAATTTCCTGCCTTCCTCCTAGAATTGAACCCACATTCTCATATAGTTCCTGTCACTTCGATGCCTGCTGACTTAGAGTAACAGCCTCTGCCCTTTCCAGTTGAAATAGAGCCAGCAGCAGCAGTGCAGGGATGTCCTATTGCTCCACTTCTCTGAGTGTGATTCCTGCTCTTCTGCAGTTTCTGTCCTTTCTTTGCTTCTCTTTATTAGTGTCTTATGTTCAGAGCTGCGTTAGGCGACTTACAAATCTATTAAGTCCTTGTTCCTCACCCTTTAGAGAGGATGTTTGAATCTAGATTTGGTCTGCTAAGGAGAGGCAGGACACTGTTATGAATAAGGTCAGAAAGATAATTTGGGATGAGAAGGTGCCACCTCAAGATGCATCTGGGAGAAATGGCTGAGGAAAATACTACATCATGCAAAAAGCATGATGGACAGATCAAAACTCAACAGGAGATTCTGATAAGGAAGGATAAAGTTTTCCAAAGCATTGAAGAAAATGACACAACAAATGAAGTAGCTGTGACACTGAAGAGAAAGCACGAGGGTGACATGAGACGAATGATAGGCCGAGATAATCTTTTGGCTGTGCTTTTGGAGAGAAAGAGCTTGCATGATGATGGAAGGAGGTCAAATGTCAGATGTCTGCTTCATCTACATCTCATAGAAGAATAGCTAAATCTGAAATGTTGTAGGAGGTATGATTTATCATTTAGCCTGATTTGAGCAAGAAAGGGAAGCCAGGTCCCTGTGATGATGAATACCTTATAAAATTTATAACAAAATAGCAATGTAAAAGTAACCATCTGAAGCTGGGAAAGCAGTGAAATTTTCCAGAGAAGGAAAAGTTGTGAAAGATGACGGGATTCAAGTGTTTTGCAGGATAAGAGTTACCCCTATGGAGGTATGGTGTAAATGGGGCTTAGGAGGAACTACTAACAAAATAAGGTAATTGAATGGAAAAGTAGATAACAGTCATGAAGGATCACCTGTTTAATGTGTTGATTCAAATTAGTTTCTGTATTTTCTCATCTAACAGCAACTTATATCAGATGTAATCATCGCTCAGACAATGTATCATATAGCCTGAAGGAGAATGGGGGAAAAGGGTTTATAATTATGTCGTGCCTCTTTGTCCTTCTGTAAGCAAATTGTGTCCTCAGTGTTCAAGGTTATCATTCAGAGGATCTGTAAAGGTCCTCTAGGAAGGCTTTTCCACTGTTGGAGAGAAATGTCCTTTTTTTTGTCATTTGCCCTAGTCTGCAAAATGCCAAATTGAGGAGCACAAGGCCTCATAGGTGAGGCTGGGTGGATACAGTAGCACTTTTTTAGGATACAACGTTTTCAGATCAGCAGTTTTCTTGCTCCTTCCTCCAGGCTGAGTAAGGAGCAGCTTTTGGTTTCGCTAAACACAGAAGTAGTCCTTTTGCTCATCCCTTCAGCACCATTGGGAGCAGCACATGGAAGGCAAGTGCCGCAAGGCGCTTTTTCTGTCGCTCATCACACTAGGCTGTCTCCACAGCTGCTCTTTGGCATGTTTTGTACAGAGGAAGTACAGACAGATGCCTTCAACCTGGCACTGGAACACCACTGAGTCAGAGCTTTTAATGCTAGATACCTCATTTTCTGTAAGTCAGAAAGCTTGCTGGGGGAAAACATTTCAAGAACATTGTGTCTTTTTCCTAGCTACCTCTGCAAGTTTATGCAACTCATTTCATGTATTCATGAACTTGTTTCTCCGGTGTGAAACAGGGAAGAGTAGTGCTTCTTAACCAGTTATAATATAGAATTATAACTAGATTGAAAATGTGCTCAAAAGATGCAGCGTGTGCCTGTTATACGCAGTACAGGAGTCTTCCAGTGGCAAAACATATTGTATTTGAAGATCTTGGAAGCAAATCTCTACCACTTCCTCCTGTGCATGACAATGTTAGGCAATGGTTTACTAGGTGGAGGTTTGAAGAATAACTTCTCCAAAGGAAATTACACGGGGAATGCAGATTGCAGTTTCTCAGTTTGGAAGGCATCCAGGAAGATCCCCAAGTCATGGAAAATCCATTGAGTTTGCTTTAGTGGCTGTGTTTCGGCATTACATCTTGTGTAGAGAGCAATGGCTGGATGAGTTTGCCTGTCAGTGTAAAGTTGTTGGCTTCTACATTAATGATGCGAGAGAGCTTTTTGGATTACAATTGCTTAACCAGACAGTAAATGCAATTATAACTTGTTGTTAGGGGATTTGTTCATTCTGCAAGTCAAATGCTCATCCTTCTCTTTTTCCTTTTGCTGTATTTTATGAAAGTTTCTGTTAATTTCTTTCTTAGAAATACTGGACAAAAGCATCTTGGCTGGTATTTTCTTAAACCCAGTGATGTCAGTGTAGTAGTTGCTGTTCCGATTATCAGAATACTTGAACAATGAGACAGGACTGGGTGTGAGTAAATAACCAAACACTGCCATACCTTCAGTTCCATGCTTGGCTATGGAAATACTTGGTTTATATGTGTGAAGAGCATTGTGGAATTGTCCTCCATCTCATCCCAGAGGAGATAACAGAAGCCTCATATGGAGGTGTTCTAGCTGCTCTAGACTGATTTGTAGTAAGTGCAGCTCATCTCCATTTATTGAAGTTCACAATTAGTAAAAAGGGAACTGATAGGCTGCTCAGCCCATTCTGTGGCGGTCTATTTCAGACATAGTCTGTGTCTGAGATCTGTGTTGTAGACTGTAGAACAAGCCTGTGTTAATAGGTTGTCTAGCAGAGAGGTTCAGTCTCTGTTACAATTTAAACAGGTAATTTCATTAATATTTTTGCACTGGTGTAAATCCAGATCAAGTCCACTCAGTTTAATGGAATTAGGAACATTCTGATCTCTCGTTTCCACTACTAAATTGGGATGAATAATTTGGAGAGTAAGAGATGAACAAAAGGCAGCTTCTGGTTTCAGTTCTATCTGTGTAAACCTGAATTCATGCCAGAAATTGATGGTGATTTATCTGAGTTCCTTTGAGTTTAGCTTGCATATAGGTTTTGTGTGAGAGCTGCACAACCGAAGCTCACTAAGAAGTTAATTTTTCTCATTAAATTCCTAACTAACTTCTCAGTTCCTCATGGCCTTTTATGTAATATTTTGTCAGAGATTTAAAGGTCAGCCAAGCTCTGACTTACCCTTGTTTTCCTCCATAGGGGCATATGGCAAATAAGATGTGCACAAGAGGGTAAAGCTGGGAGGAGAGGAGTAGGTGGCACCAGCGCTCCTGGAAATTCAGCCAGCCTTTGACATGGGGCAGCAGCAGCAATTCGCAGCACACATTTGGAGGGTTGAGCCAGCAGGGCTGTGTTTGGGCAGGAAGCGATCAAAGAGATGTGTGCCAGTGTTCTTTGGCACAGTCCAAACTGAATTGCTTCAGCCTAGGAACCTCTTCTGAACTCATTAGCATTAAAACAGAACAGAGGAGACTTTGTAGGGAGGGTAAGGTGGGGAAGCCGGAAAGGTAGCAGTTTAGATGGCGGTTTCCTCATAACCTTTCCCACACGTACCTTCCCATAGAGGATCTCATCTAAAGGACCTTGGCATGAAAAACAAACCATGGCACAGGGATGGGGAAGGGAGGGGGAAATGAAGAGAGGAGAAAGAAAGGAAATGAGGGGTGGGGAATGGGCACTCTGCTGAAACAGCAATTTTTATTGTTATTTAGTGGTATATATGCTGATACTAGAAGCTCTGTTTGAAAGGTATTTGATGTATAATCAGAATGTGGAGGTAAATGTGGTGTTTGTCCTAGAGGGCTTGCCACCTGTCACAGTGGATTGTACAAAGCTTGGTAGTCTTTCCATGATGTTCCAAATACAAGCCCCTGGTGATCAGAATGCCTCCCTAGAGAGCGCATCACTAGGCTGTAAATGCTGGGATATGTTAAAAGATAAGCTTAAAAGAAGATGAAGAAATTCTGTGAAAAAGGATGGGATTCAGTGGGGACAATAGAACGTGCAATTTTACTGTAAGTCTGGTAATTCAGGATGGGAAGCAGCCAGGTGAGTACATTTCTTCAGGGAGGAAACTTAGGATTATAGTAGATCATGAGTGAACAGAAGTCATGAAGGTTTTGGTGGTTTTATTAAAAATAAAATAAGAAGTCATTGTCTTGATGGAGTACGTAACCAGGAATGCAGTATAGAAGCATGAAGTAATCTTTGTACACAACATCAATGAGGTCTCAGCTAGAGCACTGTCCCCGCTTTTGAACAGTGCACTTCAAGAAAGATGTACTTTGACCAGGAAGAGCCCGGAAGTCAATTAGAGGAGGAATGAGGGGTCCAGAAGGGCATGACCTCTAAGGAAGACTGAAAGAGCTTGGCTTGTTTAGCCTCAAGAAGGATGACTGAGAAGGGGACATTACAACAGCCTTTAATAGGCTTGAAAACTGTTATCAAGAGGAAGGACGAAATCTGCTCAGTATGTCTGTGGTTGAGGGGGACAGAAGTAATAGACTTAAATTGCAGCAGCTGGGATTTAGATTAGACATGAACCTGACTATTCAGTTTTCATCTGTATCGCACTCACTGGGCTCATTCCAATTCACTGACATGAACACACAGGCCACCTTAATAGAAAAGCAGTGATAGTAGTCAAGTGTTTGCGTTATTGTCCTCATATGCCCATCCATAGCCCTCTTGCTCTACCCATATTGTAACCCTGCATATGAAAATGTATATCTAAGCTATGACCTCTCTCTAAAAGTCTCTGTGTATTGTTGCATAAACAGGTACTGATTTTCCTCATTCTTCCTTTCTATTTGGCCCAGCAGATTGTTGTCTAATGCACATAGTTTGCCTGTGAAGGGCAATAAAACAAACAGCAGGTGCAATTTCTAGTGGCCTATGAAAGGTGACTGCCCACAACAGGACTTGCTAGTCATAGGTACTTGTATGCTGTCAAGTCAAAGAGCTTTGAGGAATGGGAGAGACAGGGTTTAGTAGTTCTCCAGGAAGCTGTCGTGGTTTAAGCTTAGAAGCAATTAGGTAAAAGGAAGCACTATAGTATTGGTGGAGGTGTTGAGGAATGAGAGGGGAGATGTTTAGCTGACTTTCTGTGAGATAAATTTTTCCACCAAAAAGCAGTATGAGATGAATGAGAGTCTTATTCTGCTGCTGAACCTTAAGAATGAGTAGCTTCTGTGTTGGCAGGGTAGTAGAGAAACACATCTTCCAATTCATAAGCATCAGGTCTTGTACTGTGATGACTAAGAATGAAGTTATTTTGGCCCTCAGTACTGAAGGAGTTTTAAATCTGCAACTTCCTTAAAAAGCAAGAAGGAAGAAGGGTATAAAGGAAATTGCAGACTTTTGTTTGTCTGCTTTACAGGCAGATCTATGTTAGTAGCTGAAATGTAAACACTACTTCCTATGTCAGCAGGGTGTGTGAGCACCTCAGTTGTGCACAGTGGTTTCATCATGCACAAATGCAATGATAAAATATTGTAGGTATGGGCAGATGTTATGTCATATGTCTTATGTTTGTAGTTGTGGTGTATGTAAGGTGTGAGGGGCATTCATTTCTGCACACACACGTCGTGTATGCAAATACATGGAAACCCAGTGATGTTTTGCAGTGATCCACCTAACTATTATCAATTGAGAAACTGGTCAAAGTCTTACTCCACAGCCTTATATGGTGTGTTGTTTCTGTGAGCTTTACAAAGGCTGCTTTTAATTCCAAGAGTTAGGATGAGGTGGAAGAGCTTAAGGGAAAGGAAAAGTTTGTTTTGGGGGCTGTTTTTCTTCATGGGTTATTCATGGACCTGGGACCTTTAACCCATGTGCTGCATCTGGAGCTGTGCTAGCTGCATGGGTGGTAGTGATGTTGCCTGTTGAAAGAGCATCTGCCATCAATCTGTGCTGTGAGTACAGCCATGCACTTGTGGCCTGGCACAGCCCTGAGAAGATAGGAATAGGCGCTGATTGCGATGGAAACTCTGTTTCTCTTCTCTCAATATCTGTCTCAGTCACACTCCAGTGTTTGCAGTTGTGCATTAGGTAAAGCCTGTGAAATGTTTCTCTTTTTTAGAGAGCTTTGCTGAGTGATATTTTTTTTTTGCACTGCTCATTGCTCCAGTTTGTACATGAGAGTAGGCATTTCTGCAGTCCAATGAACCTCATTCATTGACAGTTCAGACAAGCTGTCTTTCAGAATGCCTTATTGACCTCCTCAGTATTGGAAATGTGCACTCTTCCAGCAGGCTGCCTATTGCATATCAGTGAACTAGATTGATCAAAGCAATGGAAGGAAGACTGTAGGGGAACAATCCTATACTGTCCCCCGGAGGTGGACACAGTGAATAAATAGCGAAAAATTTATCTTTTCTACTTGAAGGATTCATAAGCTCTTTGCAAAGTGAATGAAAGCTGAAGATATTTTTATTATTATTTGGGGTTTTTTTATTATTATTATTATATTCACTCACTGCAGTTATCTCTGAAGCAGCATTTTGGACAGTTGCCTCTGGACCTCTGATGAGAATGTCCCTACTCCTCCCCAGCCTTCCTCCCTGGTGGGCAGAGGCACAGCTTTAATGTGATCCACTAGACTGACCTATTTGTTATTTGCCAACAGAACCTGACATAGGCGGTGTGAACTGAAAAATAAAGGTTCCTGCTGTTAATGTAAAATTGTAGCTTTCAGGCGATCTAAGTCACATGTTAGCAATGTGGTCCTCCTCAGGTCACTTGTTAAAGCTTGTAATAGTTATGCTGGATTGGATTTTCTGTTGCAAAAGTTTGTCGTGTGCTGCTGACAACCTTCTCCCTGGTCTCCTTCCACTGCTTCCCCTTCCTCTACAGTCCCAGACATGTCAGTGCCATTTATCTCATGTCAGTTTGAGTTGTACTTCAGCATTGATTAACCCACTATCTACTACTCCCTCAAAGTGGCTGCACATGAACATGAACCTTTTCTAGGGCCTGCCAGTGGATGCTGGATGGGATCCCATGGTGTGTCATAATCACTGTTTACTTTGTAGAAGATTTAATTCATCCAGGGCATAAGACCATCAGTTGTGCTCTGCCACTTGGGAGCATCAGTGGAACAGGAATATGGCCCTTTTGGTGACAGACATGTATATACTTGACCTTGGGGATCCTGAAGCATCAGGTATTATTCTGTACAGGAAATTTATTGTAGTGGCAACAGTGTATTCTACTTCATTTGTAAATTGGGTGGGAACTGATGCTATTAAAGACTGAGAGAAAATGATTGATGAGGTGGATAAGAGAGAGTGCATTTGTGCATGGCAGGAGAAAAGGGTCAAGGAGGATGAGAAAAAGATTGGGGGAGAAGAAATGGTAGGTGTGTGGAAAAAACAGAAGGAATGGGGGTGTGATCAAGAAGCAAGATAAGAACAGTGAATTTAACTAAAATTCGTACAGGGCAAGGTCATGTAAAAACGAATGCACCCTTGGAACTTAAAATTTTCAGGCAGGGATCTGGGAAGTGTTTCACCCTGTACAGAGTTTGCTCTATGGCTTTGTATTTGCAGGGCTTTTCCACAGCCCTCTGAAGCTTTTGGTGCCGGTCACAGGTCAGGTAACTGCCAGTATAATCTGTTCTGGAAGTTCTTAAGTTTTCATTCTGATTTTAACAAGGGAGAGTAAAGTTTAACCTTCCTAGGGAGCTTTGCCAGTTTGTGCACTTTAAATATTTGATTCCCATGTTGCCTAATGATGCTGAGACCTGGCTGTCATTTTGCTTGATTACCCATCTGCTGCTAAAGAGCCAAACAGTGAAATAAGCCTGTAATCAGACAATCAAAATAGGTGTCTCTGAACAGCAGAAGTGATGAAACCTATGTGCAAAAGTATTGCTTAATGTTACATTCTGTGGTGTAAAATAAAGATTGATTTCATGCCAAAGCCCTCTGGGGATAGTAAAAGTATTTCATTCTTTAATAATTTTTTAATAATTGCCCAAATGAATTTGTAAGCAGAAATAAACATTTAGGAAATGAGAGTATGCTTTTAGATGTCACTAGTTTCTTTCAGTCAACAAAATGCTGTTAAGTATGAAACATGGGCCTGGGATGGGTGCTTACAGAAAGGATGTGATTTCAAGAGCACTATGAGTATGACAGACCATGACCTGTGGACAAAAAAAAAAAGTGTAACTCAACTACCTGGAGCTGAAATTATAAGAAATTGATGAAACAATACAGGTATCCAACTAAACATAAGAAAATCAGCAAAATCTCCTTTTCCTCCTGGCAGGATCTGTTATGCCCATATTAATCAAGTTATTGCCTGTAGTAAACAAAACATGACAGAATTCTGTGCTTCATCACACTGGAAATGCTATGCAAGATTCATTAAAACCCCCAAACCAAGCCAAACAGCCTCTGAAGGTTTGTTGATTGGTTGTTTTGGGTTGTTGTTTTTTTGCTTTTGACAAAATGAAGCAGCTGTCTGACCTTAAGTCAGGGAGAAGCTCCCTGGTGACCAGGAAGTCCAGCAGTCCAGCACCAGTGGAACTGGGACAAGTAGAATGAGAAACTGGAACTGAGGAAATATCCTGTGAGTGTCCAAATATCTCTGGAAAAGCAAGTCTGGGGCTCTTGCTCTCCAACGTTCTGACTTGAAGCCAAGAGGTGCTAGAGCCTGGAAGCCCTCATGCTCTCTGTGTACTGAGTGTTAAGGTTTTCATCCTATGTCTACTGTGACTTCAGTGTTATTATGTTGAGAATGGGAAGTCTTATTGTGTCTGAGTGTTTTACTAAGTTTGTCTTTCAAATAATTTAAAGTTTTCCTCATTTAAATTCCAAAATTCCTGTGGACTGTATAAGTCTTCTAGCAAGGCCAAGTAAAGTAGACTTGTGAACTAGCAGCTACCATGTGGTTCTGTTCCACCTTTCCACAGGTGACTGAATGGTGGAGATCCAATATACATTTCAGTACAAAGATGCTGGCAGGATTTAAAGGTTCTCCTTTAGGGAAGCAGGCATGTTGGTAGGCATTAAATGTTCTCCTTTAGTGCTTCTCTCTCCAAGTGATCCACTCTTCTGCATTTCCAAAATACTAATTTTTCTCTATGTTTATTTCATTTCATGTCACTAGGAAAAGTTCTGTCCAGTCTAGGTGGGGAAGTACTTGTATGTTCAGCTCTTCTGGGGCTCTGAGTGATATCAGTTATTGAGCTGATGGCTACCCACCATCAAATCTAAGTTTTACACTTTGATGAATGTTCCCAAAGACAAGGGACATAACGTGGTTTTAATTCCCACAAAATCTTAGTTCTATGTTTCCTACCTATTCCTCCCTCTTGTTCTCTTTCTTTGCCTCTTATTGCCTTGGGTTGTGGCCATTTTGAATTAAGGCCATCTTCCCTTTTGTTCTGAGAACTGGACTTGGAAATACTTGAACCTCAAATCCAGCTCCAGCACATTTTAAATGTTTTATTGAAATTCAATCTGTGTAAGTTAAAAAAAACAAAAAAGCCTTAATTTAACTGAATGTTTAACTGAATTTTTAACTGAATTTAATTGAAATTAACTGAATGTATCCCTCTCAGTAAATAAAATAGGAAAAAGATAAAGGAGAGAAATGTAAGGAATATTAATCGGAGGTACTTTACGTCTCCCTCGGGCCAGCCTGGCAAATATCTTTCTAATCAGTGTTTCACAAGAACAACTTGAAGTATTTTTAAGAGCCAGAAGGCTGAGCTCCATTGTGCAGGGTCATGCTGGCATGAATTGCTGGAACTAAGCTGCCCATCCAAGGCACAGAAGAGGAGTTACTACATTTCTGCTGGGAAACTGGCACAGGTGATGAAGGGGAGTGTTCTCCCTGCCTTGTTCTGACAGACCCTTTTTTCTTGTCCTTTACATTTGCTCTCTGGGCATTCGGTCATGTCGCCTTCCTTAGGCTGGCTCCAGCCCCAGTTGTGATGACTGCATTCGGAGTTTGCAGTTCCCCTTTCCTGCCAACCTTTGCAATTCCTTTTTCCTTCAATAGCTGTTTGCTGTCACTGAGCTAACTGTAGGGTCTGAATTTCTACACAATGACAGATCTACCTCTGTCACTGGGTCAGAATGACCTATTAATGGACCAGATTACCCTTTCAAGATTTATTCTTTCTGTTTTTCCACCTGTTTACCTCCAGGGCAGCAAGTTTCCTTATGTGCCATCTGTTAGTATCCTGAGTCAGAATAGGAAAACAGTCTGCCTGTTCCATGATCATCTTTCTTAGCTAGATCCAGGGGGTTCTTGTGCAGTCACAGTGGTCTTCTGATCTTCTACAGAGAGGGGATGGGAGAAATAATATGATTTGGAGGGTTGCAGAAGAAGGGTTCATGTCTCTTGTATTTTGCAGGGATTTCTTGATTCTTTATAGGGTCGGACTTGATTAATGTTATAGGTAGAGGGGTTATATAGGCTTCTTCAGTTCTTACTACTCCTTTCTTCCTCTCAGAGAAGGAGAGCCCTTAATGAAGACTAACTTCAGGAAAAGACATTGAAGAACTTGACTGCTGCTTTGCATACTGGAGAAGGTGTCTCTCTCCCTGTTGAATATTCATGCTTGCTACCTGCCCATTTGACCTGGGGGTTAGAACCCAGCATTGTGCCTCCTAACAGATACTAGCTGTTTCAAAAGGAAATGTGCCATCTTCCAGTCAGGTGTGTTGTGGTGTGTCTCAGGTGATCACCTGGACCTGATTATGCCTGGAACCCTGAGCAATTTCCTTGTTACTACATTACCTGAGCTAATATGGTGATCTCTACTGTTCTTCTGGCTTAATCTACCCTCCTGAGCCGCAATCAAATGGGATGTGGATGCACTTTGTTCTCACTGAATCTTCCATCCTTTCAAGCTACCTGTCCTAGGTTCAGCAGTAGCAGACATTTTTAGTCCTTCTTAGTAGCTGGTGCAGTGCTGTGTTTCTAACTTTCGGTCTGGGAACAGTATTGATAATACTGATGTTTGTAGCTACTGCTTAGAATGTTTACATTGATCAAGGACTTTCTGAGCCTCATGCTCTGCCC